>JAQGCH010000249.1:0-27930 GCA_034699485.1 Nanhermannia elegantula
GTTTGTTTATATTGATATTAATTAATCCTTAATTAAAATATGTTTCCTGAGGTTACTTTTCCGGGACTCGCTTCATATTATTATACTTTTGGTTTACTCTCGCTGTATGAGATCTCATCTTCAGCAATATCTTCCATAACAGATAACCTCCTTTTCATTTCTAGAGTTAACGGCGGTATACAATTCCTCGGTATTAAAAAAGTGGATAAATTGAATAAATCAACAAAAACTTTGTAGCGATCACTTAATGTGGTCCTCAGATACTGATAGCCAGAAGAGCCTCCAGTGCCGAACTGATGCGCACCAATCATACGAAGAACCATTTCTACGTGATTGTCTGTTTTGTGATAAGTTCATTAAAATTTTATCGCTTTAACAATAAAAATATTTAAGTTATATTATATCTCTATTTTTGATGTGCAGTGTTTCTAATTTATTATCAACTTTTGCGGAAATAAAATCTTAAAGTCAATCAACTTTTAAAAAGGAAATTAATTCATTACTGCTATGATTAAAATATTACTTATTTGCATAACTTATTTATTTGACTGCAAATAAAATTTAAATTAAAGTGTAATCAACTTTATCTCGACTAAAACGCAGCAAATTCTTATCTCAAGAGTTAATAAAATGCTTACAATTAAGCCTTAATGCAAAGTCAACTTAAACTGATGGGGTATTTGACTGACAGGCAGTGTAGTAAACTTTAATTGGTTGTGTTGTTTGAGTGAATAAACTAAAAATGACTTACAGCGCCATTTAGTTATCAATGAGTCGATGTCCATAAGTAGTATCAGTATATGATATGGTTGATTAAAACGAGGCTCATCTCGATATAGCGAAATCATAAGCGCTCCCTGAAGTGCCAGATGACTGAAACGTCGGTCCCCTCTGGCCATTAAGGCGTTGTGTTTATTGACATCAAATATTGAGTCAAATAATTCACCTTTTCGTTTCCATTCCTCTATCAATAGATTTTTCTGCATCGGATCAGTTTCTTCTTCAGCAGCCACTTTATTTTGCTCCAGAAGAGAAGTCACCACTTTTTTATACTTTTCCCAGAAATTAAACTCATGTACTTCTAGTCCGGGAGTCCTTTCCAGCCATATTTGTAGTAAATCGCAAAGTGATGGCTCTTGTTCTGACTGTTTGATGCGGTCGATCACATTCGGGTCTTCAAATATTTTAAGATAATGACTCTTTCCATAGTTAGTTCTCAATTCATTTTTAACTCCGAGCTTATTCTCAATCAGCCGGAACTGTACACTTTGGAAACCAGATGCAGGCGACAGATAATGACGAAATTCCATGAAATCTAATGGAGTCATAGTTTCCAATATAGTCACCTGATCTACAAGAAGCTGAACATATAAAAGATAATTATTTTCTTAGAAATTTGCATTTTCTGTTCTTAAAGATAACAAATTACTATTAATAACAGTACAAAAGTGAAAGTTTTTATTTACTCTCTTTTGACGTAATAGTTTGTAAGTGAGGTAAATAGTTTTTCAACATATGTACAGATTATTATTTACTGTAGTTTCAAATACTTATTGGCACATACCTTGAGAATAAGCACAACACGATTGAGCCGAGAAGTGATGATAAGCATATTTGCCTCATCGACATCCTGGAAGCAAAACATAACACAGCTTTTATTTATTAAAACAATAATTGTTTAGAAAGTTATTTATCGGTTTGGTTTTTGTTAAACATTTAATTTAACGAACACTTCGGGAACAAACGTTCACTTTAAAGGATACTTACGCTCACCCGTCGGTTCATTATATTCCGAACTGAATCAATTTCGCATATAATCTGTTTAAACCATAGTTCGTAGGCTTGATGTGTAATAATGAAGAGGTGCTCGTCGTGTACTTCTCTGTCTAACGAACGAGTTACCGGCTCTTGACATGATAATAGTCTGTCCACCTGTAGTGGGTTTAATCACTTAATAAGTTTTTAATCAATTTTATGATAAATATTATACAATTAATTAAGAGCAAGCTCAACAAAATTATTATTTTTCTCAATTATTTTCTAAACAATTATCACAAATAAAAATAATTAGAATTTCTACAAATCTTAAAATTTTTAATTATTTCTAACAACTTATTGTAATTTTATTTTTTTATACTATACAAAAAATTTATAAATGTTTTATGCATTTAACATGACATACAAAAAGTATTTAATATCTAAAAAGCGCTCAAAACAACTCGAAGCGATTGAATTTAAATAAAAAGTTCCTAAACTCCATAAATTCAAGGTAAAACTTGATAATTGAATAAACAAGTTTGTAAGTGATGTGCTTAACTTGTAAATAAAATAAAGTGAACTCACGTGTAAGTACTCTCCGTATAACATTCCGCCCTTAGGTATATCCCGTGATGCAGAGGCTTTCAGGTCCACATTGAAATCCATACCACCGTTTTGAGTGACAGGTTTGCTGAAAATTTAGATTAATTAAACCATTAATTAAAAGTATTATCAATAAATTCAAATATTTGCGGACTAATAAACAAAACTCACAAAACTAGGGAAAGAGAAATAGATTTATTGATTGGACTTAAACACTTAAATCCAACCTTAAGTAAATATTTAAGTTTATACTAAACTTTAAGTAGAAGTGATTGTTGAACATGCAGTTAAAAGCATGTAATTGTAATATCAGATTATAAACTACTTTATATACTGTATGAGCAATGTTATTGAGGACTTACCTCTTCATATCAGAATCCATGTCTAATAAGAAATGATAAATTGATACAAATGAAGGTTGTTATTGGAAAATTGAAATATCTCCTGATTTCTTCTTATGTCATCTCATTTCTAACAGTAAACAGAAAAATATTTGTTACTGAGGAGATCCAGAGTTGTTTGGCAGAGCTCTGGCTGAGAGCCACAACCGATTATTGACTGAAGTCAAGATTGATTATTAGGTGCAAACAAGTGGTTCTCCTGACGTGGTGTATAACATATTCAAAGTAAGGTCAACACAAGGATGTAAAGGTACGACTTATAGTATCATCACAACTGTTAAAGGCAGTGACACCACAAAACTTTCAAAGTATTTTCCCGGAGGGGAAACTGACTTACTTCTAAAGTAGTTTATCAATAATGGTTAAAAAGGGGAAACACAGAAAAAGTGTTTCTATATGTATGCTCTCTATAGTATTAATAATTGTATACTATCGTTAATGCAAATTACTGTATAAATGTATATTCAATTATAAACAAAATACTTTACGGAAAAATGGTCTCTAATTATAGTAGACCTGCAGGTAATTTACTATAAATAGCTTGTTATGAGATTGGATTCCAGTTTACAGATCATTAAAATCATCATTAGTTCTCCAAATTGGGGAAAAGTATTTTCAAAAATAAAAGAAAGCGAAAAATATTTGTTGAATGAAATTACAAACCAGATTACATTCAATACATTCAATGCTTTCAATGAGTTTGAGTCTCCCATAAGTATCCCATAAGTATTGCCTACAAATTAAGGTATCAAAAACTTTTCAAACTTACCTTTTATTCTTATAAATCAGCAAAAATCACAACAATTGTACTTTTGTTTGATTAAATATAACAGAACTCACAAAATAACAGATGTTATTATATAAATAACATTCAATTTCAAATATTTTTCTAAAATATTCACTTTTTATCAAAATAACTGATAAACTCTGTGTATGTTTACAAAGATTCTGTTACCGAACCACTGAAGAGAAAGACCTGAAACATAATCTTTTTAACTGATGCGCAGACAGAAAACACTAGAGATTTAATGTACCAGTTTTTGTCATAACATTCCTCGTTTGCCGACTCCGTTAATAGTGGAGGACGTGGTAACTGATATCAAGGCTACCAAGTGTCAGATGAATTAAAAAGTCTGTTTTCTGATATGCGAACAAAATGAAGGTTGAAATTGTAGGAAATACAGTATTGGATATCATGTCAGGAATAATGTTAAGTCTAGGATGGGGTATAAAATTAAGCACATGCTTATGCAACACCGGAATATTATTGCTCTTATTAAAGATAAAAATTTTTTAATTATCGGAATTATTTAAATGCATTAAACTAATAAAAAAAACGTACATAGAAATCAAATTTTATTATTCTTTATAATTTTCTCTTTTTTAGTACACTATTTATCTCCAAATCTGCTTCAAATATTGTTTTTGAGTGCAGTAATATTTGATATACTGTACAATATTGTGTTTTTAACAGGTTTTTAGAGTAAAAGTTGTCTCACTTTTCCGATTAGAACTTAATCGTTGAACTCATTTAATGTGTGTGATGTCAGTTGTTTTGCAATAACTTAGAAATTATGAGTTATAAGTAATTATTGATAGATATAAAACATTTTGAAACTAATTGGTTACAGAAATGGTTAGACATTGACATTTGAAGTTTAAACCAGCATTGGTTACAACGATTACATTGAAATGAAGTGTTTTAAACTTCATAAAGTACTTTTGATATTAAAGTGTAATAAAGTATATACCGGTAATATCTTGTATAATAATGTTCAGGTAGTGTTAATATTATTTACATATTATATACAATCTTTTTTTACAGAGATATGAATTTTGTTTAAGTCAATAATTATGTGAGTATTGTTGTAAATGTTATGTAAATTAGATTAAATAATTTCAAAATTATGTTTAATTGAATTAAACTTAATTTCATCATCTTTTCAGTTAAATAGAGGTCAAGAATTTGTTGATTTGATATTTTCTGTCTAGTCTAAGATAAATTATCTTTCCATTCGTGACATCGCAATAATATTCCTCCTAATGTTTCACTTAAACCCTTTAAACATAATGATGTTAAAGAAAAGTTAAACTTTATTACCCTATCATTACTGGAAACCTATTAAAGATGCAGATAATAAACATAATTTAGCTTTAAATAAAAGGGATTCTAAATCGTTGGTTTCCGACAAATTGCACTTTGAAATGTAATTTCTTAAGTATTTATTTGTCGATCATTTTGTCGCAATACTAAAGGATCAAAGTTTATAAAGATATCTGTTTTCAATTAATTACTTAATAGCATAAAAATTTGAGAGATAATGTGATAACTGAAACCATTACTCAAATATCAAATAATAATTAACTAATTGATCTCAAATCATACTCTTAGTGATAAATGAAACGAGTTTTTGATTATTTTAGAGCACTTCAAAGTCTCTGACTTGAAGGGGACAGAATGTCTATAATTTTTTATGAATAATTTGAGATATAATGCTATTTGAAGATAAGACAACTCATCAGAAAAAAGTTAAACTTGAGATTTTTAGTCAGTAACTTGAGTTGGTATTTGAATCGACTGTTTCTACGGACATATTGAGAGCATTTAGAGACGCTCCATATCTTTTAAAATCTTCATAAAGAGGATTAGTTATTTCGTTACTAAAATTACTGCATTGACTGACACGAAGTGATGCATATTCTTGAGGCTTATCATATTCAATATCATCGCTTTCGTCTATAATTACTGATATATTGGGCAATTTCTTGGATTTTTGCCTTCTTTTTATAATCAAATAGATAACCACCGCAACACTTATTCCTCCGACAGTAAAAGATCCCAACATTGCCATTATAACTATGAATACTTTACTTATACTTTGAATATTTTTAGTGTTCTTAAAAGTGGAATCGAACTGAAACATCATTTCCAATGAAGTCACTAATAATGAAAATATAATTGTTTTAATTATTTAAAAGATTTTTAATTACTATTAAACTTACTGTTAGTCAAGTAGTGATGACAAGTCGGTTGAATTCCGGACCATTTGCCGTCTTTGCAAATACGACTGGTCTCGCCTATAAATTGCATAACAGAGCCATTAGTAATGTTAATACATGAATAAATGGCCACAGCATCGGGTTGTCCGAACTCAGATCCATTGATTTTATAAACTTGTTTATATTCAACGTGTAAATTAGGGTCTTCTCTATCAATGGCTGGTATTTTACATGTTTTATTTGGTTTACATATAGGAAACTCATTAATCCATTTTCCGTTTAGACCACATTTAACTTTCTGAACCCCTTCAATATGATAGCCTTCTTTACAGGAGAACACACTGTATGTCTTTTCTCGTGCCAACAAATGAGAGTTTAATGGCTTTTCTGGTGAACCACAAGAATCACTAATTGTATAGAGTTTGAGGGCGCAAAAAGTTGTCGTAACATTCAGTTGTTGTCTCGTTTCAGCCTTTATTATAATTTCTTGTACCGACTCATCAATGCCTTCATGTATTCCAATAGACTGTTGAACTGAATTACAAATGAAACCAATTTTATAAGTGAATGCATCGCCTATTAGCCTGAACTGATCGAGTTCACAGGTCTTGGAAGTGACCAATTCTTGAGTGATAGCATTCAGTGTTAGCTTATTTTGGTTTTTATTCTCTAAAAGAAAGCCTCCTTTCATGTAAAGAACAAAATAATTAAAATTATAGCCTCTGGTCAGTTGAAAAATCCAAGTCTGGTTTCGAAATATATTCCATAGAAATTTTGTTTTCGCGCATTCATAATATTTATTTTCATTGAATACTCTGTGCGAGAATATTTTGTTTGCCGAACCGGCGAATATTTGCCTATAAATAGGACGATGTATTCCTGATTCCTCAATATTTATACTCTTGAGTATAACTTTTTCTACTTCTAAAGCTGTGTTAATTAAAGAAAGTATTTTAATTGGTATTACAGGTAGTTTTCATTCATTAGAAGTTTTATAACTCATTTTTTTGAGACTTCCTTATGATTACAATAAAATGTTTTAAATATTTATTTTATGTGTTTTAAAGCTTTAAACATTGACTATAAGAAGAATTGTCTGTTTGAATGTTCAAAAGAATGAAAGGTCTCACCACATCTTGGAAGAGAACCATTCCATCTATGGTTAACACACTTTCGATATTTTCCTTCAATAATTTCAGCGTTTTTAGCCTCACATTCATACGCAATATCAGTTTCCTCTTCATATCTCGATCTAAAAACGCTTAATTTTGTTGAGTCAGGAATTGCTGGTAAACCACAGTCTGCTTTACATTGCATTCGCTTATTATTTGTGCACAAAACTAATAATACTTTCATTAAAATTTGATTTACTTTCATATCTGTTTCATTTAATTAATTATCGGTATGTTTTTCTAATTAAGTTAATAAAACACATAAAAATATTTGAAAAAAGTTTTCTCTGAAACTGATGTCATAACCTGGAAGTTGCATTTTATTTGTGTAAATAAAATTCAGATTTTATATAAGTTTTATGTTAACTCTTTGTTCACATTCAAAATAGTTTTTACAAAATCTCTTTTCATTCCTATTTCCCGATAATTAATTTTCTCAGACATTTTAATACTTGCATTAATTGTATTTAATGTCAAACTATTGGAGCTCAGATTCACTCATACCTTCTTTAATATATATTATTTTTATTGATAATATCTTTGATTTATTTTAATGCGAACTTTAATTCATATGAACTTTTTATGCGAACTCTCTATTAATATAAACATTTTTAATGACCTTTTAAAACTCAAGTTTTCGTAAAATGAATTAATTATTCCGAATATAACTTTAAAGTGGAGCCGGAAATAGTTTTGCCACAAAGTGTTAATCACTTTTCTGTCTCGAAAAATGAGTGGACATGTATGGTATTTAATAGTTTAATAATAGAGTATGAATTGCAAACTTTGGACTTTATTATGGTTAACTCAATCAACCTTATGGTTGTTTTTCATTGAGGACCATAAATACATAATTTTATAATATAAATCAATTAAAATGATTATAAATTCTGTTGAGTCGTAACATAATTAAGTGGATTCGCATAATATAAGAAAAGTATTAACACATTTTTATTTATTTCGATTAATGTTTATTCAAAAAAAGGACACATTTTCTGCGGATTTAATAAAAAGAATATATAATATATAATATATTAGTATTGCAGTCGAGTTATAAATATTTGTAAATTAAAATAAGTTCGACTTTTAATTAATAATAAAGAATTTAGTTATTCATAAATAATTCAAACAAAACAATAATCAATTTTTGTAGAAATAAAGTATAGAATAAATTGAAACCAAGAGTAAAGTGAAATTCGTTTCTGACTTGAAACCAGAGTTTTTGCCTTCACTGCCAGCGTTCTCTTCCTTTGTTGGACGTATTGGTGGTTTTGATGATGGTTGGGGTGGTTTCACTTCTGGTGATTGTACTGGTGGTTGTACTGGTGGTTCCTGAGTTTGATATTCTCCCGATGGCGGCTCCTGTGTCACAACTGTCCCCCCTTTGTTACATCCAAACAAGTCTTTATTGAGGTGCCATTCGTCACAATCTTTACCACTCTTTGAAATCCAGGGCCGGAAGCAGTACTTGTCCTGTTTGAACAAATAGACGAAATACTTGATGTTATTATCAGTTGATGGCCACGAGAACGCGGCGGTTATGTCCGGAGGAAACTTTTCACCAAATTGTCCGCCAATATAGCCCTTGGAATCCCCGTAAGAAGGCCAGACCCATCCGCCGGCGTCGTAATAATAAACTCTAATGCTCTGAAATGCGACCACCATTGAAACGCCTTTTCCCGAAGCATTTTCGTCGTGATAGACGGCAGTGAAACCATTGGGAGGCATGAGATGCCAGAGGTCGCCCTGTTTATCAGTACCACCAGTTCTTTGTACGCCGTCCTCCCACCACGACCACCACTTCCGACCCATAAACTTGTAGTGAACGCCTTTCGGTTCTCCAGAAAGACAAGTTACAATTGATGAGTTCTTGTAAACCGGCGCCATATTCTTGAACCATATCTTGAACGGACCTCTAAGACCTCCGCTATGACCGGGAAGTCCAATCAGTTCCCAATAATAGTCTCCGCGATAGATAACAACTGTGTTGTTTACGAGTCGTGTCGCAGAATGTATGACAGGATTATCACAAAGGGATTGGACTTCACTCGAGACTAATGTCGAAAAGAAAAGAATTGCGATCATAAACGATAAATACATAACTTTTCGTTTAATTTGTAAATTCTTGAAAGCAATTATTATAGAATTAGTTGAAAATAGTTTAGAAAAAAAATTTCAGTTCTTATAACTTTTTATGAAATCTTGTAATAACGGCGTAAATATTGAATAATGACTGCACGCGTGCTATGATTGAGATATTGTTATAATTGATTACTAACTTATAAGTTATAGTTTGTTCCATAATCTCCTTTACATACAAAAGTATTATATTATTAAAGCGCGTGCTTTACATGCTTTATATAAAATAAAAACTAACTTCAAATCACAGAAAAATATCTCACAGTGGGAGTGATAGTAGTGGTAGAGCTTGAGGTTTGTGGACAGGTTTGGACACGACTTTAATAAAACTTTAAATAATAAACACTTTAATAAATAAATAAATAGAAACTCTTTAATCATAATGGCTCTTAAGCCTGACGTCTTCTGTACGGCACTACACAATGGACTCTATTAATAACTTTTCAATAATTAATCTTTGAATTTGAGAATTGATTTTATAAATTATGACCAATCAGTTGAAACAATTTTTGTACCGCTAAACATACAGTAGTTTTAATTTGCAAATCATTGCCATAAAAAACTCATTTTTTATATATTTTAAATCATATCTCACATCAGTCTTAACACCACTTATCGGACAGTTATTTAAATAAATAAAACTAAATAAATGCTAGAAATGAAAGCCAATAGAATTTAATACAACAAATCTTTAATAATGAGACAAATTTATTAAACAATTAATGTCTTGATTTGAAGACAAACATCAAAGAGTTCTATACATAAACTTTTTAACAATTAATCAAATGAGCAGTAATTGTAAGTAATGCTAATTTATTACTTTGAATGACTGTAAAATGCAATGAATTCATTACTTTAATCGTAAAAATCAAGTGTAAAGTCTTAAAAATGAAGAAAAAGACGACAAATACCAGTACTTCTAATACTATAAGATTTGTTTCTTGTATTTAATTTTACGACAAATTGTTCATAAAGTAGAAGATTAAACAAATTGTAACCAAATTGAAAAAAAGGACTTTGAGATACAGTAAGTTAAAAAAGACGACTCTTATGAAACCCCCTTTAACTTGCTATTAATTTATAATTAATAGTAAATCATTGACATCAAGCGACTGTCAAACCGTTATCATTAACTGTTGTGCTTAGTTTTGAAAAAATTTGGTTATTTGTGCCCTCATTCTCATGGTCGCCATTAATAGCTTTCAGTTCAATGTTTGTATTGATATCTTCATCATCTGTTGATACTGATGAAGAAGTTGATGATGAAGACTGAGAAAGAAGTGGATTACTCTTAGATTTGAGACCGTAAGGAATGGCACACTTGTCAGCCAAGTCTTCATAGGTTTTTCCATTAAGAAAGCAAATGAGCACAACAGTCATATTATCGCAACCCAAACCTCCCATTTGGCAGTCAGGGGCTAAACAACGGGTCATCAACTCTTCGCATATCTGATTGAAAACAAATTATTTGCTTATGTATTGAAAACAGACATATTTCAAGTTTAATACCAATTGTGGTTCCATTTTGGCGGCGACTCTCATACGTATGAAATGTATGACTTCATCGTTAGTCATCACATCCCAGATACCATCGCAAGCAATGACTATAAATTCTAAATCTTCATTAATATCTCTGACTTGAATATCTGGATATGCGGTCACAATCTGTTCCTGAGCGGACTTTTTCTCATTTCTTTTGAATACGAAGTCTCCCAAAGCTCTGGAAAGCGCCAAATTTCCATTAACTCTATTGAACTCAACCCAACCGCCGGCGGCGACAATACGTTTCAATTCGATATCATTTGACGGCTTATGATCTAAAGAGAGCGCATCAACTTTGCCACTAAAGCTCGCGACTGCACGAGAGTCGCCAACATTTGCCTAATATGTCAAATATTAATCGTTTTAAAATAAGGTTAATTTCATATTTCGGTTATTTTAAAAACATGTTCAAAAACGTGAGATAAATAAAAGTTTTATATTACAACTTGTGTCACAGCTGTGTTATTCAAATGTATTAAAAAATCTAAATTATATGCCAATTATGAATGCTTTGTCTTTTAGATTGTGATAAAAATTTCAAATATTCTCATTATTGTAATTAAAGCTTATTTGTGTTTTGCATACATTTTTTCTAATTTTAAACAATTTTAATCAATTTTCCATAAAATGATAAAAATAATCATTGATTGTCACAATGAAGATAAAGCATTCACTATATCTGTCAATAATTAATATCTGTATTTGAACTTCTCTTTTGTCTGTCAAATATTGCAAATCAAATGTTAAGCCTATTATAAAATTTCAAACAAAGTTGAAATACTTGATGAAACAGATGATTAAATATGTCATAAACTTGAATAAAATGAGTGAATACACAAAGCATTCAAAAAACATTTCTAAAAAGCATACACTATATACACATCCTTTGCAAACGGATTGTTGTGCTAGATATAAAATTGAGTGAAATTGATGTTAAGCTCTACTGACTTATTGACTCAATTTTTAGCCAAACTTTCAATATTAAAATTCTGTAACTATTTTAAAAGCCCTTATCAGCCAAATGTCAAAGTTTTATATTATTAATAGAAAACTGTATAGAAAGCGATAATAGATTAATGAAATATTTACATTACTAGCTATGCATCAAATTCTTTAAATTATTCCTAAGATAAACACTTTCTCAAACACTTCCAATATATGAATATAAGTTAAATAACTTTAGAAAAAACGCTAAATTATTATTATTACAAATAATAATTTGGAAAAAACCCTAAAAAACAACTGATAAAAAGCAAAAACAAGATTTTTCAAAAACAAAACACAAAAAACAAAGTTAAGAATGGATTTCATACGCAAAAAATCTTATTATTCTTGATGAGGACAGTGATGGCTGTAGTGCCGGCCAATTCATCCCTCATGTTCTCGTCATTGAGCATATCCGAGTCCAACTCCAGAAACGAAAAACGAATGGCGTCTTCAATGAGTCCCTTCTTATACGACGGATGTAAACATATCTTCTTATGTAAGTGTTTTCCCGCATATTGAGCCACTTTAGCGCCGCCGTGTCCGTCATATACGGCAAAAAAGGCCGCCTCACGGTCTTCGGCCAGGGATAGGATGTGTGTGTGCGAGTCCTCCATATCTATAACACGAGTATTACACAAATGCGTTATTCAATTAACTGCTTATTACTTAACATTAAGTGAAAGCTATTCTCAAGTTTTACAATAATTGACAGCTTTTTGAGTAAATAATAGTTAAACACAAAAAAGAGTGCATTTGTTTGCGTCAAAAGTGTTTTCTTTTGATTCCTAAACGTAATTAAGCTTTTGAGTCATTTAATAGAATAAATGATTAATAAACTAAAAGTAATTAAAAATGTGTTGAAAACATATGTATTGAGTTAGAGATGAATGAATCAAATGATTGACTGAAGACATAAAGGCGTTAAATATGTGTGGAATGAATGGTAAGACAGAAGACATACTGATTCTCCAGCCCTGCATACAAGAGGCGCCCACCACATAGTCATCGTTGGAACAGCTGGTCGTCTCTTTGGCGGTGACCGGTTCTGAAAGGGTTTGACCCATATTTGAAACGGTTCCCACTTTTTCGATATCGATTAATATGTGGTTTGAGTTTCAATTGTATTAAAACTTATTTTTTATTATCAAAATCAATAACTGCTTTACTGTTCACTGATTTTTATTAATCGTTTAAATAAAGTCACGTTTGATGTGGTTTTTGAACTCAGTAATGATTTTATAATCTCTTTCAATACTATTTTGTTATCTGTTTTTAATACGTTTTTCACTTATTTTTTTGGTCAAACGCTTTGCCGTTTGTTTTGGTAAACAATACGCTAAGTATTCAATAGATGGCAATCACTGTTTCTTTTATAGCTATTTATACTAAATATCATTATTTTGTATGTCTGTAAACATGTATTAAATAATTTTTTATATGTCTTTATCATTGCTTACAATTTTGTGAACACATTTCACGGCTCGAAAACTCTTTTTTCATTTACTTTTGATTTTAATAATAATTTATTGCAATTTAAATGCATTGAAAATTAATTAAAGTTAATATCAAATTAAATGCAAAACTAATTGATATTTAGTGTGAAAACAGTGATCATTATTAACAAATTTAATCTATTTTTGAGACAATTTGTGGACTTAAATAGAAATCAGAGTCAAAAAAGTGATCAATAGTTGAAACACTTAATTAACTAAATATTAAAATAATGGTTCGCATGAATCCTAAGAGATTTGCATTACTGGTGACCGCATTTGTGGGCACAGTCGGGGCCACAATGTATTCCGTACTGATATATCCGATGCAAAACATCGATTACTACAGTAATTATCAATTTGTGTCACGTTTTTCTATGACTTGTTTATGACTTTTATTTAATTCAATTGTCTATTATTTTGAACAGAAGAGAGACAATCGATAAATAGGTCCGGTATTAAACAGGAAGACATACAACCGGGGAATATGAGGGTCTGGAGGGACCCCTTCGATAGGCCTAAGGCTCAGAAATAGTTTTTTTGCCCTTTTGTTAGATATGATTACAAACTGTTGTATTTAATAGCTTTGTATTTATTTAATTGTAAAAAAATTATGTTTTACACTAAATATACAATAGTTTTATATATAAATTAATGTGTTTTTCAAATAAAGTTGATCTTTCATTACAATAAAGTTTTGTGATTAAGTAATAAATTAATTGAAAATAAATTTTGCGTAAAATTTTATAATAGTTTTTAAGAAACAAAATAACAATTTTTCTGAGATTTGAATAAAAAATAATACAATTACTGAACAAATAATTAAATACAAACTTAAAGTTGAAAAACGATTACAGATATGAGGAAACGATAGTATGTTTACCACCGAAGAAGTCTTCCCCTGTGGTTAAAGATATAGAAATTTGGTCTATTATTAATGGTGTCGACGCTCTTGTCTTTGAGGTCATCGAGAGCTCGAATCTCTTTGAATTGACCACAAACGGAAACGATTCCAATCATAGTAACCATAAGACTGACCAATGCCTGCAGTATAATATCGATGGGAAGCAAACCATTAAATTCCTGTTCAACTAATCGAAGATAACTTCTGTGTTGTGCCGCAGAATACGCCGCATGAAGTAGTGCTGACAGACCTATGATTACCAGATATCGAGACATTCTTCCCCTCAATTGATATAAATATTTATAAATTTTTTAAATTATAATAAAAGATGTGTTCAGTTGAGTTCGCGTTTCGATTAAGGGATCGTTTGTTTAGTTATTTACGTCAATGTCTGACCAATAGATGGCTTTATTTGAGTGGTTTATAGTTTTGTGTGAATTAAAAGTTGAAAAACTTTTTTTGTAATTCACTACTAAATTACTTGAATTACTTGACACACAATTTCAATTTTGCTGACCTGAGAGTATCACTTATGTTAAGATTTATTACATTATATTAATAATTATGAAAAATTTAATAATGTTTTGTACTGTGACACATCTCCGCCACAGAACAGCGCAGAAAATTATTAAATTCTTAATACCTATGAATAATTTAATAAATGACTAGAAATTGTCACAAACTTATAGTTAGTTTAATATCTCATTTGTTGAAACATTAGGTGAGATGAGTATAACTTTCCTCTACCACTAAATGACCCCATTTTGGTAAAACTCACTATTTATATGTATTTTAGGTCGAAAAAGACCGAATATAAAAACATTCATCGGTCAAGTTTTTTGAGATACTCAACATTACGTTTCTATGAGTTTTAATAAATTTTCTTTATATTAATTTTATTTGAGCTTAAACAGTATGGGTTAGGTATTAGCTGTTCATACGGTAATTAAGCTAATTGAAAAGTGTTGTTATAGCCTTTAGAGTCCATTTGACTTTTTAAAAATTTGCAAAAATACAGATTATTGCAAAAAAAAATTTTTATTACATTATTGTGGACTTACTTACACGTACACAAAGACAGACAGAGAGATGGACCAGAGATGGACAACTGACGTCATTTTTTAATAATATCTTTCATTCAATAGATCTCAGAATTACTACTCTTTACCATACATGCACAAGGTAGGGAGCCTAGGGTGTACATCCCCTCCCCCCTCCCAAGATTTTCAAGATTTCAAAAATCGTACCTTGGTCCCCCCCCCCTTGATTTTTTTTGATGTTTTTCAAAAAATATATCCTTTGGTTCCCTCTTTGAGTTTAATTAAAATTTCAGATTTGATTAAAATTTAGCATTTTTGAAAGACTTGTAATAAAATGTAAGCTTAAATTCATCATACTTTGGCATTAAAATCCATGACTTTTAATATTTCTCCAATAAAATACAAAATTTTTTTGGCGGGAAAGCTAATTTTACGAAAAAATTGTCTCAAAAACTGACGACTTTTTGACCCCCCCCCCTTGAAATTTCAAGAGTTTCTGAAAGCTCACCCCACCCAAAGGTCCGGACCTTGTGCATGTATGCTCTTTACACTTACGAGTTAGTGAAAAGTTTTATTTAATCGAAGAAATAAATAAAATTCATAAAATCCAAGCGCTTTCGACTTCTTCTTTAAATCTTTATCAGGGATGTAATGATTTTAATATAGATTTCCTTTTGAAGCAATTATTGCAATCTCAGAATTATTGTTTAATTTTAAGAATAAAATACGTGTTTTAAAGGTTTTCCTATGGGTTTAAAATTCTTTATTTGTTTAAAAAATTAAAACTCATTTCTCATTATTAGATCGTTGAATACGTCTCAGAACTATTGTTTAATATAAATTTTTACAGGTAGAACATGCATCGTCGTGGGGTAGGTGCTATAGGATTAGTGATTTTTGCAGTGTCCGAGGTTCGGACTCACGACACTTCGATTATGAGTCCGACACCTTTCCACTGGGGTCTCATTTTATAGTAAATTTTAAATAAATTTTAATTTTTCTTCATATTGTTAGAGAAAAACTTACAATCATTTAATTAATAAGTATTGTTAAAAAAATAACGGCTAAAAAATTCAAATCAAAAATTCAGATTATGGTTAACAGAAATTTCGATCAAAATTGAAAAAAGTCTTCTCAACAGCAGATCTAAAAATGAATGAACATTAGAATATCGATAATTCTTGGAGAAAAAATCAGATCCAAAATCATTGATTAGGCACTTGTTGACCAACAATAACATCCATATCATCTGCAGTTCAATATTTTTTGCCATTTCTTTACTGATACTGTATTATGAAATTCGTATTTCTAATTGGACTTAAAGGTCAACAGCAAGTAAACTATTATTTTTAACAAAGTGTTCTATTGTTTTGGCGATTGTGGAAGTTCTTCCGCTGTTTGTAATAGTTTATCTCACAATTGAAGCGATTATTGTGTATGCGATTACTTCAAGATTAAACATATAGAATGTAATTACAAGTACATATCGATCAGATATCAGCGGCTTTACATTTGTTGAGAAAGTGAATAAAGTTTGTTATTTTGTTGTAATTAAATATACTTTGCATTTCATTATTTTCAACTTACCTAATGGTCTTAGAAATATAGCACAATATGACTCTATTTTTATTAATACAATAAATAAATATAGTTATTAGTAGTTTTGTTGGTACGAAAATTCTATTTTATAACTTATTTCAGGTTCAGATTTTTCGAGCTTTTTTTGGTTCGGCCACTCCAGGTCCAGGTCAACTCCCCCCCCCCCCCTCCTCCTGAATTTGTAGGCCATTTTCAAATTCAACCCATCCGAACACATCTTCCTTACTCAGGGGCATAAAAGCAGTTTTTTTCTCATAAAATATTTACTGAAGTGTAGAATATCTTTATGTAGTCTTTAATTAATGTGGGAATTATTTATTTGTTTCCATATATAGAATATATTGCTTTTAATTTAATTAAAGGAAGGTTTTAATTTGCAAAAAGTGTTAATTTTAAAAACTTTTCTGTATTACTGTATTTATAGCTTAACACATAAATTAATGTTTGCTCAAAAATGCAAATTCAGTTGTTTTAATTTGAGATTAAGATCAAGAAAAACACATTATTTTAAAGATTATGCACAAGAAGCAGACGAAGTTTGTATTTATAGCATTCGCTGATTTTAAATTTAATATATTTAATATTAATGAAGCACTTTTGTCATCATCTAATTTAAAAGATTTTATGATTAGCAGCTATTATGCAAACTTAGGCTAAAATATTAACATAATTTCATATTAATCATCAACTTCATGATCGGTTCGTTTCTGTCCGAAATAGGTTCTCATTTTTCAAGATAAGTCATGCCATACATTATTAATGAGCCTTACTTTTTAGGAGTTATGAGAGAAATAATTTAATCTGATTGCCAGCAAAAATCGATTACTGATGAAACTTAAATTTTGAAAATTAGTTTATAATTTGAGACTATGAACAGTTTAAATAAATTTAAGTTTCGCTAAACTTTAATTGAAGGCTTCAGCAATTCTTTGGTGTCATTAAAGAGATTAAATTTTGAATGTAAAGAAAGAAAAACTGGTCTCCTTTTATGGGATCCAGTTTTTGAGGGCTAATCAAAAAAGACTTTATTGACTGATAGAACACATTATCAAACATTTGTTTTTCAATGCTTCCCATACTTGTGCTCCTCATTTCAAGTTTGTTTGAGTATCAATAATACTCACTTATTAGGTATAGTATAAGATAACTGTTAGGATGAAAAATATAAGGGCTATCAGCGATCGGATCACTAAAAAGCGAAAGACTTGTATAATGACTGGTGTGAGACATAAAAGCAATATAACTTAGAACTAGACATACAATCTAATTGTGATAAATGATGTAATTGATATCGTAGAGGTGAAAATTATAGCCTTTCTGTCTGATGGCGAATGTTAGCTCTGACTTATCAATGTTAAAAACCTCACCATTTCTCTCTGTGTTTGTAAGTGTACTCCTAAATGATGATTACTGCGGATATTTAGCTCTTATCTGAACTCCAGAAGAAAGAACGAATATTTCATGTAAATGCAAATATGTTTTATGATCTTTAATTTTGTTGCCTCCAAAAAAAGATTGACACTCCCGATAGAAACACTATAACACACTTTAAGCTATAGATTTTTTTCAACATTTGTTTAAATAAATGCAAACAAGTCTCATAACTTCCTAAAGCGAGTGAATTTTTTACTCCTAGTGTGCAATCATATAATGAGCAGCCGCCAAGTCCTCAGGCCAATAGCTGTGGATCAGCTCCACCTCTTCGCAAAGTGATCGCTAAAGTGAGAAGACTCGCACTGTGAGAGGCAATAATTGCTGGATATTTATCGCGTGTATTTCAAGCCAAGTGTATGAAAACCCTGTTTTATGGTTTTTAATGAGTTAAAAGTTTACTTTTTTACAAATAAATAGTGCAAAATGTGGCAAAGAAACTATTTTACCATTGATAACCTGCTAAATAATGACAGAAGAAGTGATCATTTTAAAGCTCAGTCATGTCCAAGAGATTTTCAACAATGTGTACCTAATGTGGATTTGTTTAATCATGTATTTGCCTCAGCGGCCAAAGCTGCCAATCAAGGCATTGACAACCAGTATCATATGCCTCCAACTTATAATACTTCTGCATCTGATATGTCAATGTTTCCGTTTTGGTTATTTGTTCCTCAATACCTTTCAATGCAAAGATCTCTTGGAATGTGGTCACCGCCGAGATCGCCTGATTCTAGTGGAGAATCTGCTGCCGGTAATATTCATCTTTCATTTCTCTCAAACAAAAATTTGAGTCTAACTCTATATATATCACGAAATTTATCATTTATTCCCACGCTTTGAGTGATTTAATAGTTTTATGCTTTGTTAGCTTTAATGCTATCAATGCTTTTCTCATAAAAAATTAACAAATTAATGCTCTAATCATATGCAATACTTAAAGTATGCCCCAAATTGATTATTAATTCAGAGATAACATAACTGGTAATGCAATTATATCGATATCAATTATAACTTGAGCAGCAATAACATGACAACTATGCAGACATAAAATTGATTTCAAGAAAAAGATTAATTAAATTATAAAACAAAATCTAATGAAATTTATCTTATCTAAGACTCAATTCTTTATAGTAGCTGTGAATAAGTGATCTGATTCTTAAAATATCACGATTTTGCAGTTAGAGTCAACATTTTATAGTGAATAGTCTTTTAGGCTATTATTTAATACGATTATTGTTATAGTTTCTTAGTTATTAGGTTCAAAAAAAAGAATATTATTTACATTTAATTCTTAAGGATTCTAATTTTGATGATTTTGATAAACCAAACATTTATCAAAATCTGTTTCTATCATTTAGAAGTAATGAATACTAAATAGCTTGCGCTCAAGTTTAGTTGAAAAATACGAGACATAATTGAGACAAACTTCTAAGTATTCATTAAATGATGGACTGAATTGATTTTTGATAATGATTTGTTTCTGAATACATGAATGGTTACTAAATATTCATAACCAGATTAGAGAATCTGTAACTTAGTTATATTGATTGCGGATCAGATTGAAAAATGTCAGAATTTTTTAAAAACAGCTGAATCTACAGTAAATCAAATTAAATGAAACTATTAGAAAATCATTTCGTTATTTATATGATTCCTTCCAAACTATTAACCATCACATAAAATGGGATTTAAAAATTGTATTTATGCTCTGAAAGTTAGTCATTCACTAAATTTAGGCTCAGATTAAGGTTTGATATACAGACCCATTGCTATAAATCATTTAGGGATTTCTTCAAATGATTAATCTATAGCTCGCACTTACTCTAATCAAACAAAGTCATTATTAGAGAATGCGTTTTGCAATAATGTGTCTGCACATCACTACCAAACCTATATTCAATTTGTTGAGGAAATACTTAATATAACATTTAGTAGATATAAATTTAATAGAAATTTATGAAGAAGTATATTGAGCTTACATTTTGAGAATTAATTAAAATTTATGTTCGCTTCTCAGTACACTTTCTTTTTAGCTCAAATAAATCAAATTAATTGCAATTGAATGCTAGTATTGGAAAAAGTATAACATGAGTTGTCAGATATGATTCATAGAGTACGGATCAGTTCACTAATTCAAAGTGAACTTCAGATACTCTGCAGGAATCAAAATTTGCAATTTTGGTAGTTTTTTAATCAAGAAAGACTAGACTCATGAAAAATACAAGAGTTTGGGTGAGACTCAAGTGATTACTAATAGAATATAGAGTAACGAAAGTGAGTATAACAGTCAACCGAATTATATGATAATTTAAAGACGCCTTCGAAGAGTTGGCAATTTTAGAGTAATTATTATAATCACCGCACATGAAAAGAGCAAATAATATAAGCCGTGTTTGCAAAGTGTCATTCATTTCCTCAATTACGAAAACAAAACGTCAAGTTTATTGTCCGTTTAAAAAGCATACTCAGAGCTCGAGTGCAATTATCATTGTTCTGACGGTCGATTGGTTGCGCGTTTTTTCACAACCTATTGCCAGTCTATAGCATATCGTTTACTTCTCACCTTTCAGTTAAGATTCTGATCGCTAAGCTTTCTTTCACTGATAGGTTCTTAAACGCCTACTTATTTTACTTTCCGAGAAGTTGACCTTCGCTGGAAAAAGTTAAACATATATATGACACTCATAGCCACCATTCAATCTAATAATACTCTGCTGTGCTCTTTATCTGTAGGAAATTTGAACTCAGATGCTATTAACCGAAGCCAGCGTGACCTCTATAAAGACCACTATAACCAGGAGGAACCTGACAGCAGCTCAAGTCGCGACAGCTCATGTACACAACAGACTTCTGACAGTTGTAAATTTGCATCTCCTGCTAGTCTTGAAGAAGACAAACACCCAATACGTGCTTCATCGAGGCTTTCAAATGAAGAAACTAATGAAGAAAATTTTGACTGTAAACAAGTGGAGACCAATACCAATAAATCAAATACTAATCATCAGAATAGCCGCAGACGGAGAACTTCGTTCTCTTCTGAACAACTGTTAGAATTGGAGCGAGAATTCCACTTAAAAAAGTACTTATCGCTTACTGAAAGAGCACAACTCGCACATACATTAGCTCTGTCTGAATCACAAATCAAGATTTGGTTTCAAAACCGTCGCGCGAAATGGAAAAGAGTGAAAGGACAACGAATTACGGGTATCAGTCATGGACAGGGGCCCAGTAATGGTCATAAGATTCATGTGCCCATACCTGTTCATGTGGATAGAGTAAAGATCAGAAGCCAACAGCAACAGCTTGAAAAAAGGTAATTTACAACCACATAGGGCTTCATTTTACTCTAACCAAAGCCTTGTTAAAAATCACGCTCACTATCGCTCTCCTCTCAACTTCGCTTATATGTGAGCGTGATTTTCAACAATACTGACCACTCACTGATTTCGGAAACAAGTTCTACTGTGTCGGCTTAAACGCATAGCTGATAAAAATTAATGTTTAGGCATGTTTTGTGGCAATGCTTTTGTATGAGAAAAACATTTTTAAGTCTAATGATTTGAGATTAGATCTGAGGTGAGATCCATTGAAAAAACACTTAATTGTAAAAAAGTTTGCAGACAGTCTACACTTTGAGGTTAACTGCAGGTGTGAAGAATTATATTCAGAACTGTTTTGTGTTTTGGTCCCACGTTATTGTTAACGATGCTCCCAAACATGTTTAGCATTAGATGAGGCTCTTTATCAAAGTAATGGCTGGCATTATCACGCCTTCAAATATTTGCATTTCAATTAACAGCCACTCTCTAATTATTTGGCTCTCAGTTATCATGAAATATCTTTTATTAGTTTTTATCCAATAGTGTAAATATCATTATAAAGTAATATTTAAAAAGCGTATGACATGACTCGTTAGAAAGTTTTGCAAATCTTATTCAATTAACTCGTGATAGGAATTAAATTTTTAATCATTAAACTCAATTTTAATGGTTATTTCAAATATTGATGAAACTCTTAACCTATAAGTTAGAGTTTTATGATTAGCTATTACACAATGGATCGACTGATAAAGTTCTCATTTATTCATTAATTTAATCAAAATTAAGTGGGTTTTAAAGATTAGTTTAATTTTAGAGTTTCATTACATGTTAGAATTGATCGATTGATGACATCAATCATATCTGATAAGAGAATAAATTGATTTATCGCTAGAAATCGAAATCTTATTGCCTTTAATTTTGGCTAAATTTATGTTAATAACGATATCCAAGAAAACCAGTGAATATATTAAGTTCATTGGACTCATAAAGTAATATGAATTCGATAGTTAAACAATTTCATTATCATTTCTTACTATTTCTAATAATTTATGCAAAAGGACTGCAATAATATCTGTTGAAACTTTCTATTTATATGTCCTGAAGGGCTCATTAGTATACCATATATTAGTTTAAATAATACTTATTCTTAACACTTTGCACAGTATATAAATAAGCTATTTTTAAGATATGAACTCAAACTAAAATTATTTTTATAACCAAATTTTAAAATGAGCTCAGCTTAATATCACGAGTTTTATACTCGAATCTCAAATAAATCTTTTTTTTGCAAATTATATTTCATTTCATTTCAGTAAAAGGTTGATCTCATTTAATTTCATTTGAGAACATTGAGAACATAACTCTGCTTTTATTCTCATTTCGTTAATGAGATTCTATGGTTTCAATTAAATTTGAAAATTATTTAAATAGTTTGAAACACGTGAACAATCAGTTTTTGTAATTTTGAAATTATTCAACTTATAAAAAGTTTACTTTAAAGGACTTTAGCCTAGAAGTGCTTTTAAGATTAATTGTGGGAATATTTCATCAATAGTTAAAAAATTTGTTATTCAAATGCAATAAAATCGAATCAAATGATCAAAATTGATTTAAAACGAGTTTGATTTACACGCGTTTCACACTTTCAATTGCAAGCATTATCACGAAAAACAAATCTGTGAAAAAAAAGTTTAACTATTTATCATATCTATAAATTTATGAACTTTTGTACTCCAAATTCTCATTTTATTCTTTCCCATTCTATAAACTCATTTAATTAACTAAAAATGTCACTCAAAAAGAAATCCAAAATTTCATAGAAAAGAGAAATAGGGACTAATTAATGATTTGCTTAAAGAAACTCTAAAGGCTTACTCTATTAGCAATTTTGTAGGAAAAGAGAACTTTTTCACCGCTAATGATACGAATTCTCCATAACTTTGTATACATTATTATTGCAAACTTGATATAAACTGAATATAAGTATTTGTGGACCGAATTTTGATTTTATTTAAGCTATAATGGCATGAATGCTCTATTTTTCAATTATATTTTTTCCTATTTCCCATTGAATTTATTTATCTCGATCCCAAAGTGGGTGGAATACATTAGTATGAACTCTGCACGAAGTGACAGACTATGTAAGCGAGTTCTGGCAAATCGCGATTCTCTTAAATCAGATTTACTTGAGGGGAGTATTGTATTCATGTCATATATTAACGCGTCTCAGCAGTGTTAATGTCAATTATTTCACTATTCAACCGATAGACTAACACCAGTGGCGTAACTGTTTATTCTAACAGAACAAAAGTCAATACACATATTTAATATATGCGAATATATTGAAACACAAATTAGATTAAACTATTTATACATTTAAATGATAGCTTAGTGTTCAACCTTACAGAACGGTTATGTATGAATCATATCCACTGTATTTTAACTGCTATTCTGGTAAATAAACCAATCGATTAAGAAAAATAAATTTCCCATTTAGTTAATGGCTATAATTAAATCATTTTTACCACAAAATGATGATTATCTACCTTTATATGAACTTAATTTGCTTTAAAGGCTTAATTATAGCTGCCTTCAGATATTTCTTTTTTATTTGAAATTATGTTAAAATTTTCAATACATAAAAGTAACATATGAATAGATTTCTGAGATTAATATACCGGTAATTTACATGTAATTTAATGTCATAGATTATACTGCAGTATAAAACTGCATAAAATTAGTGCAAATTAATTGACTGATTAAATTGAATATAAATAACTTACTTATGATAGCTTTTACTATAAAGCCATCGTTTACCTCAAGATACAAAATATCACTAATATTAAAGTTCGTGAATTTCAATAATGCTATAGAAGTTGATTAGAAGAAACTCTGACCAACTCTGACCAACTCTGACAATCTTCAAAAGTTTTGCTATTCGTGTCTAAATCGTAAGACAAAACACACGGTACATAAGAATATTAGGAGCAAATACAGTAAAATAGAAATAATGGAATATAAAAAAATAAATATTTAGTAGAAGTGAAACTACGCCACTGAGACATTATATTGTTAAGTTGCTAAATGAGAATAATAGTATTATTCAAATAGAAATGTGTATAACACTAAAGCGTTACTTTGTAATTAAATTATAAATGCGAGGAGTGAGTGAGCAATGAGATAGCGATATGAGATAACATTCAATTTAAACTAATCATTACGGATTTGCACCGCTATTATAAGCCAAATCGTGATGAACAACATTTATTTTTAGGCGAGTGGTACACGTTTTCCATTCCTTTTCATGTATTATGAATGTCCAGCGGATCTAATTTTCTACAGTAACTGGTATTTAGTGCTAATCTGGCAAAAGTACCGCTTTTTGTAGTGAAAGCCGATTATAGGCTATCAATGCTGCTGTCATTTAGGCTGAGCATCAATGCTCCTGAAGGTGACATGTGCTAAACGTGTAGCCTTTCTTTCATACTATAATCAGTAAAGTTAGTATTCGGACCTCTTAAGCAAAAAATTGCAAGAAAATTAGTTTAAGCACTAAATTATCCCCAAATCAAGGTTTTTAGTGTTGGCTTTTGGCCGATCGTTCTGTTTAAAAATTAGTCAATTCTTTTTCGCTCAATCAATATTTGTCTTCCATAATCACATTTGTGTTCACCGAATACCGAGACTCTAATTTGAATACTAGTCGAGGTACGGATTGTTAACTTTGTGAATGACATGCGGGGTGTCATGGGGTGTCTCCGGCAGTGGAAGAAACCTAAAAACATTTGACTTTTTCCCACAAACTAATATATTCAGTATTAGCATAATAGCTAATACTCTAACACTACATTTCGGGAGGCAGTTCTGGCAGCTCTCAGAGAAGGCCTTTTCTTCTTCTATTTCAGCTCTTTTATTGTGATTGTGGACGAAAATACTTGTGGGGAAGTCAGATGTTTGCTTATTATATTTGTGAATTGCGATCACTATCAAAGGTTGCCATTTGAATAAGTTTCTCAATAATAGATTTATATTTGATAAGTCGGACAATTTTACTGTTAGCTCAATATTGAATACTTTAATATTCAGATATTATTATTCCCCGCTTTGCTAAAGGTTTGACTCAAACATTTGTCAGAGTGATTGAAATGAAATGAACAAATTTGAATATTTTCAAAGCTCATCAACCACTTAATACTAGTACGCATTCAAATTTTGTTTATATCACGAATAATGTACTGTAGCAGTACTATTAAAAAATGATTTATGTTCTGTTTAGCATTTTTCGTGTTTATCTAAATTAAGTTTTATTAATGAAATCAATTAAATCTTACATCACTTGTATAATACTGGTGTTAAAGTCCTTCAGATTCACACGAATACCTTCATCACTTAAGATCTACCATTTGCTAATTTAAGCCCTTTCTCACAAAAGGTGTAATTTGAAAAATTAATTCTAAAATTTTAATCAATAATTAATATTACGATCCATTAATTGGCAAATCATATCTTTATGTATTATAAGAATCAATTATTAAGCATTGTATTAAACTTTGAATCATAATTTTTTTTATTGTTTAGATAATTAATTTGTTTTAACTGATTTGAAAAAAATTGTTCTCTATAAATAAAGCCTTAAATAACTGAATGGACTATAAGTTCACTGAAACGACTGAATGTGAGCCTAACATTAATTATAGAGAATAAAACTTTCTGAAATTGATTGAATGCCTAAAGTAATAGGAGTTTGCAATATAGCAATCAAAATGAAATATAAGAAAAGCCAATACAGAGCCTAATGATATGAAACAATATAAGAATAAAAACTTATAGCGTTAAAAAATAAACTGATAAATATGTTTTTATGTTTGCTCTCTTATAGCGCTTCTGCCTCCAGATATCGTCAACTCATCAACAGTCCAATCAATTTGAGCAATAATCCAATGAAGAGTGAGATCACATCGCAATCATCTCTGAGTAGTTTTGTTAAATGGCACACAACAGCGTCGAATAACATGTCCAACAGATAATTTTGACGATTATAATAGATTATAAATAAAAAAATATTAGCATTACTAACACCACACCCGCATATTCGCGCATTAATTCCAAAAAATTTATTCGACTTTAATGATAGGTTTTTTGTTTTTCAAGTTTCATCGCGTGCCTATCTTTAGAGCCCCAACTCATTGGTGTAAAGGTGATAATGATAGCGCTTAAGCTCTCAAGTTATGCCTTTCGCTCACAATCGCGTTTTAATTTCTCGCTTCGGCCACTTTTCAAAGTTTGATAAGTTCTAAAAGATTTGAATAATTTCTCTCTAGTATTAAATTTTTAGTCTCAAACTTTTTGGTATAGTTTCTCTTTTACCCGATTGTCATGTTGAGTGACAGCCGTTAAACTTTGGCAAAACATGTGTTCGACTCGCGAACATATCATTAATATATGATGCATAACGCCTGAAAAGATAGCTTATAAGTTAGTAAAACTGCGAATTTGGCGAAACTTATAGACTATAAGTTCTGTATTTATCGGGCAAATCACTCATTAATCAGAAAATCAATGATACGTTGAGAATTGATTTCCGACCGGCTGCTAATTTTAGGCTAAGCTTATGCGCTACTTAAAGATCACCTTTAAGAATGTCATTTCTCTTTTCTTAAGTTTATGACTCAGTCTTACTCTTAATTAAATTACAAAATTTTAATTAAATCACATTAATTCAAATCATAATAATATTGTATTAAACCAAATATTGTATCTGTAACTCTTGTATAACTATTAATTCATGTATGATATGAAATAAATTTTAAATTTCTTACTCATGTATTTGTTTTTACTTACAAAAACATTGACTGCAAAGTCTGCAAATAAGGCTCATTTAAAACACATTTGATGGTAAAACGAAATAAATTTAATTTATTCAAATGTGCAGATTGTGGTGATGGTTAACATATATTTATATTTACAAACCCATGATTTTAAGGCAGATGTTAGTAATAAAAAGCATTCTCTTTTATGGTGTCGCTCATCGTTTATCAAGTTGTCTAATGCTTCTCAAAAGTTGTTTAATTGCTTAGAGAAGAATTCGATACTTTCATGAAGAGAAGAGATGTTCTTTTGAAAAAAGAAGTGAAGACATGACCGATCTTTTAAGAACCTAATTAAACAACTTCTAACACAAAGACTTTAAACAACTTTGAGGAGTTGTAAAGTTTTGCAGGCATTGAAATATTCATTTAATTTTATTTATTTTTGAATTTGATTAGTCTTCTTGTGGTAATTATTGAGTGAGAGGAGAGCTTACAAGGCTGTTGAGCATAAAGTTTGAAAGCAAACTAATATGAGTCAAATTATGCATTAGTAAAGCCCTTATGTATCCTCCAAATGATGGTAAGCTTTCTTTAATTTATGTTTATAGCGAACTAGAATTTAGTTTTGATATCTGGGCATACAGTATAACATACAGTATAACATACAGTATAATAATCTTCATCAGAAGGGAGTTTCATAAGTCGGCGGCCAATTGTGATAGAACTGAGAC
>JAQGCH010000250.1:0-27912 GCA_034699485.1 Nanhermannia elegantula
ATTAAAATAAAAACTTTTCATGTGCTATACATGAAAGTATATATTTTATATTCTCCTTAACTTTTAATAATAATAGTGCAACATATATAATAAGTTGCTATATATTGTATAAAGAGAACAAAGCCTTCAATATGTTTAAGTAATTTTATTTCATTTTGTGAATATTTTCTGCCATGAGCTTCAAAATAAACTAACTTTTAAACAATTAACTTAATAATTAACAGTTTTGCTTAATTTTCAATGAATTGAATGCAAGTATTTGCAACATAAATGCATACAATGCACGCAAATTGAGTCGTTCAATAGTAAAGTACGAATTATTGGAACAAACAATGTAAACAGCGATTCGTATCTCATTGTTCTGTCAAATGAAGAAGATCTTGAAGATTAAGCTTTTGGAACAAATGTCAAATCTCTTTATTGTTGTTTTGCGATTAACTCATCTAAAGGACAAATATTAATATTCTTTAATAAGTTTACTATTTAATGACTTTTTGGTTTCAAAATACAAATTGTATTAATATATTATTTGCATCTCATTTGTAAAAAATATTTTTTATCAAATTCAATATTTATTATATTTGAGAGATATATAGAGAGAACGATTGGCTGATTAGATGTGATCATTATCAGGAAAAACTTTATTAAATAGTTTTAAGAGTTTTAATTCCGTTTAAATACGTACCGATCTGTACAACCAACAGAATAAGAATCTACAATAAAGTAGGGGTACGTAATCCTAATACATTACCACAATTTGTTTTTATATGTTTTTATGATATGTCGTACAATATGTGCAAATAGAAAGTAAAAAATCATTTCACTACCTATTAATGAAAAGTCCTATTTATACTTTATATGACTGGTTATAGAAATTTTAGTGAAAACACTTTATTAAACAGTTTAAAGTGAAACTCCGATAGAAATAAGTTTAACTCTCTTTTAAATAAAGTTGAGTAATAAATGACTTATTAATGTTAGAACTTATACTTTTGGACTGTTTTACTTTCCTCTAATGACTCTCAAATGCTGGCATTTGAACCCTTTGTACTTTTTATTTGCACATATCGTACGATTGGGTTTTATGTTAATTCAATTGATTTTCCTATTATTCTTAAAATGTTCTCGCTATTAAAGTTTTAAAGAAAAAGCACTGTCTTATCCTAAACCTCGTACACCTAAAGTCGCATACAATGAGTAATACAACAAACTCTAGTTATATAAAACCAATTAATTATTTATCTTTAAAAACAAATTTCAAAATTAAATGATAAATAAATAATTAGTGTTAATAAAAGTAATTAATTAATTAAATTTTTGATATTTAGTGTTAAAGCAAATAATTAAAAGCGATTTAAACAATAAAAAGTGTTTGCCTGTAATGGTCTGTATTGAGAGATAGCCTAAAAGGGCGCACAATAGTGAGTGAGTGCGCACACTCACAGCCAATCGCGAAAAACCGTTTTTATTCACAAATAAATAAATTAATGAATCAATGAATCAATGAATGAATTAATTAATAATTAAATTATTTAAATAATAAGTGAATTATAAAAAATAATAAAATAAAAGTTTGATTTGACTGAAACGATGGACTCTTCGACATGTCTTGAGCTGGCTCTTGAAGGCGAACGTCTTTGCAAAATAGGAGACTTTAATGGTTCGGTGGCTTTCTTTGAGGCGGCGGTCAAGTGCGGGACCACTGACTTGAAGACGTTGTCCGCTATCTATTCCCAGTTAGGAAACGCGTACTTCTATTTGTCTAATTATCACAAAGCTATGGATTACCATAAATTGGATTTAACTGTTGCCAAGTATTACACGCCATTACATATCTCTTAATATTCATTTATATTCTAATTATTAAAACCATTTTTTCCATTTATCAATATTTAAGGTTTAGTTCAATAATAAGTTATAATTGTTTTAAATATTGAGTTAAACATAATTACGGTATTAATATATTTATTGAAACGTTAGACTAACTGAGACTTATGTCAAATAATGCCCACCTATTGTATTGACGAACATTATACTCAACTAAATTGAATACTGTATGGCAATAGTGTTCGAGTATAAGTACAGTCAATATGTGGTGGACATTATTTAAAATAAGTCTCACTGTTAGGACTGTCAGAATGCTGTCTAACATTCTGATCAACCATTAAAATAGATTTAAAACATTAGATATATTATCAATCATTTAATTGAAATTTAAGTAAATATTTTTGCCATTTATTGTCATTAATATTATATTAATATTTAAACTGATTTAAAGAGTTAATTATTTTAAATGTAATTATAGGTCAATATGTGACCGCATCGGTGAAGCGAAGGCCAGCGGAAACTTAGGAAATACTCTCAAAATGATGTCCCGATTCGACGACGCAATCATTTTCTGTAAAAGACATCTCGATATTAGTCGAGAATTATCTGATAAAGTAATAGAAACGCATTTAATTAGCATTTAATTCAATAAAAATTAATTATTTTTTAATCCTATTTGTATGTAAAGGTAGGCGAAGGTCGAGCTCTATATAATTTGGGAAATGTTTACCACACAAAAGGCAAAAGTGTGGCCCGAATCGGAAATCAAGATCCGGGAGAATTTCCTGAAGAAGTTAAACAGTGCTTAGAATTGGCGGTCGATTATTATAAGTGAGTTTTGAATGAATACATACTCTGTTCTCATTTTCAGCTCATTTTATATTCACATTGAGTTTAATTGATTGCAAGCGTTAAATATGATATATTTGTTGTTAATTCAGACAAAATCTGGATTTAATGATACAATTGGGTGACAAATCAGCGCAGGGAAGAGCGTGCGGTAATTTAGGTAATACTCATTACTTACTCGGAAATTTCACTCAAGCGGTCGCATATCATGAAGAGGTATAAGTTTTATTCATAATCAAAATTGATTTCCATATTAATCACAAAATTGTTATTTCGATTGAAGAGATTGAAAATCGCGCGAGAATTTAGTGACAAAGCGGCCGAACGTAGAGCTCAGTGTAATTTAGGAAACGCTCACATATTTCTGGGAGAATTCGAAGCAGCCGTTGATAACTATAAGTAAGAGAAAAGTATATTAAGTTTTATTATTATTTATGATTAATATAAATTATGTTAATTCAGAGAAACGCTATCATTAGCGGAAGAACTAAAAGATCGTGTGGTCGAAGCGCAGGCCTGTTATAGTTTAGGCAATACTTACACTTTATTACGCGATTATAAGTCTGCGATTGAATACCATTTGAGACATTTAAAAATTGCTCAAGAATTGAGGGATCGTATCGGAGAGGGGAGGGCTTATTGGAGTTTAGGTAATGCGTTGACAGCTATTGGTGACCATCACGAGGCTCTCAATTACGCTCAAAAGCATTTAGAAATATCTAAAGAAATCGGTGACATAACGGGTCAGACAACTGCTCAGATGAGTATAAGTGATCTGAGAAAGCTTTTGGAAACTGATCTCAACAATAGTCCTAATGAGACACAGAATGAGAGGTATGGAAGACCTAAACGGATAAGTATGGATCAGATGGAGTTAATGAATATGACTCCAGAGCAGAGAAAGCATTCCTTACAGACTGTAGAGGAAGTGGCGAACAGTAATTCCGATTTACGTATTGCTAACCAATCAGAAGAGCAAGTAATGGGCGCCACAAGTAATGAATTCATATCTAAAAGTCATGAAGACTTTCTCGATTTGGTCTCAAAGTTTCAAAGCGGACGAATGGATGACCAAAGATGTGCTTTGGATGCGATTGAGAACAAAGAGAATCGAAAGCCTGAACCTATTGGTGTTCAACGAATGGCTGCAAATCGTATAAATCCGCAAAGAAATGCTCTCACTATGAATCACCCTTTTGCTAATCCAGGAATTAATAACAACAACAATAATAATGCCAACAATCCTAACAGTCATAATAATAATACCAATAATAATAACAATCGTAACTCACATGCAATTAGTAATCATATCGGAAATGCGAGCTCTTCCTCGTCATCACAGGAATCGCAGAATAACGATAACTTTCACGACGAACTGTTTGATCTGATCGCTGGTATGCAAGAGAGACGAATGAACGACCAGAGGGCTTCTTTGCCACCTCTGCGGCGCAACAGTGCCACCAATGGGCCGGAGAGTCTTCCCGGACAACGAAATCGCATCAATGCTTACGTACAACAGAATCGAAACATTAATAACAATATTAATAATAACCAAATCAACGAAATAAATGATTTGCCGCGAATTAGAGGTATGAATACTGCGAATCGTCGTATCGGTCCGTCGAGACAGTTGTCATTAGGAGCTAATGTGTTGCCCGACGACGACTTCTTTGAGATGCTGATGAGATGTCAAGCGAGTCGATTAGAAGATCAAAGAAGTCTAATGCCCGGCACTTCTTCTGATCGATCATCAACTCTCTCAAGACCATCGACTTTGGAGAGACCGCGAAGTGTTGTCTCAACTCAAAGCAATTCTCCTTCTCAGGTATTAAGAACTGAATTTGTTATGTATTTGAGTCAAAGACAAGTGTTTTTAGTTAATTGTCTTTATAATTGATATGCATTTTACACTATATTTATTTGATGCCTTACAGACAGTGGCGCCTACTGTTCCAGACGAAGACTTTTTCAGTTTAATACTCAGATTCCAAGCGGGAAGAATCGAAGATCAGAGATCAGTCCTACCGGACAGGTCTCAATCAGATGACGAACCGATGAAGGGCTCGTCTGCCAGTAGTCGCAAGAGTTCGACCACTTCCACAAAATCGAGTTCTAACGCTCCGTCGGCTCGAAAGTCGTCTAAAACTCAAATATAAATACGCTATTAATCTGATTTCTAAAGTGTTCAAAAGCTAAACAAAAAAGTGTTCAAAAACAATGCAGTTCTTCCTCTTTTTCGAAATTACTGTATTATTACAATTACGGCACAAGTGCTCCGTTTCTGAGAACCAAAATTTACGGTACGATAACACTAATTATATTATAGAATACTACTGGTTATGGTGTAATTCAAATTCATTTATAATCTAATGTCATTTCAATTATTCTTTATTCTTATTTACTATATAATCATGTTTTTCATGTTTATTCAAATTTCTCTCAAGTGTTTCGCTTTCTTTTTGAAGAAAATATTTTTTCCAAATATAATATTAATTGAGTGCCAAATATTGGTCTTCAAACTTAAAAATAACAAAACTGTTGTGAATATTACTGTATAAGGGTTTTTGACTCTCAAAGTTTTTTATGGTTTCTCAAATCCTTATTTTTGATTTAATACTTAGTATTATTGATATATAAACTTATATTAAGAATAGATTTCTATTCCTATCAACTGAATAAGTGCTCAAATGAGTTCTAATTCAGTCAAAATAACGGAACATCACATCATATTTAGACTCGAGTTAAACTTCAATCTCTCATTTGTCAGAAGTATTATTTAAAGAGTTATTTATATAATAATAAGTTAAAGAGGTAGTCATTTATTTAGTTAGAAATTTATCAACATTTTAGCCCAAGTCTTGTTATTAATCACTTATATTTAAATTAGAACTAATTTTTCTTAATAATAAAACCTATTAATCAACTACAGTATTACAGACCTTCTATTGATTCATAAATTATTAGACCTTTATTTTTAATACTTATTCATAACATGTCCATAAATAAAGTGATGGGATATTAAGGAAGAGAAAACTGATAATTAATGATCAATTAGATCACAAATCAGACTTTAAATCTCTGGCTGTAGTGTTGAAAGAGTTAAACTTCAACATAATTATCACATGAATTGGTGAAAATCCTCTGACTATTGGTATACATTATTTTATGATTAATTTATTCATTTATTTATTTACCTTCAAAGCGAGTGTAAAATATTTTCAGTTCATTTGAACATTTTTTTATTGTGATTTATTTAAAGAGTGTATTAAAATTCACAAATTAGTGTAGTTTTCATTAAATTTAAAGAAATAATTTAAAACTAAATTATTGATTAATAACTTGATTGGTATTATTGTAACTTATATTAAGAATTGTTTTAATACAACGTTGACTTCTATACAATGTTATCAATCATTAAATAATTGTTGAAAAAAACGAAAAAAAATTGAGGTTCTATTGAATTATAATTTATAATAAAATGGTTTGATGTGGAAAAAGATTATATTAAGAAATGAGTGTCAGTGTTGAGGAAGTTCATGAATTGTATAATTTGATGAAAAATATTATTGTATTTAATTATTTAATTTAAATTTGATTTGATTGTAAAGCATAAAAATCATTGTATTCGATACTCAAAGAAAATCTATTAAAACGAAATTTAAATTTAACTTAAAGTAAACTAATTATGATTTGAGTCAAAAACTCGATAATTGACGAATAATTAAATATAATTGTTATGAATTGATGGTTAATATCCCTCATCAGACCAACCGATAGACTGGTAATCACTATAATGTTGTTTAAGAAGCTGACAAGTGATCGAATGGTCTGCTTTTCCGAATCCCTGCGAATAACCGTAAACTTTGATAGTCTTGTCTTCGGGTTTGTGTTCTATTCTTCCGCCTCCGCAACAGTCAAACGACAACTTATTGGCCTTTATGTGCGGCTCCAACTGATCCACAATATCTCCTAAAGAGATGTCATAATTGATTAGCGTTTAGTTATGTGAATGGTGTTAAAGAAGTATTAATCAAATAATGCAAACCATGATATGCTGCCCACGAATATCCTCTTACTATATATTTTTGATTATTATTTTTGGTGTCCATTATCTTAATCAACACGTACTTAAACTTTCCGCTATCGATGTCTACGTTCGCGATCTCTTCCATTTCTTGTCAATATTCTTCCGATTCTTGTATTCCTTATGAACTGTATTCCAATGTACTGTAATAGCGGTTATGTATTAATGTTTTTATTATTTATTGATTTATCAAAACTTAATGTACTTTTGACACCACTTTTAATCAATTTATTCAAAAAATTACTGTTTTATGTCTTGAATGCACTCAAAAAGTATTATTATATTTATTATATTATAAGAAAACAATTTTAATTAAATTTCACAAATTTATTAATAAAATATTAAAATTAGTTATTCGTTAAAATATTTTATTGACAAAAATGCACTTTTATTTGAAAAGTATTTCTTTTGAATGTTTGGTCCAATAGATGGCAAACCTATTCTCAAAAGTGCGAAGGAGTGTTCAAATAAGGTCTGGCGGCAAAAATCCGGAATTTTAGTTTTTTATTGAAATCAAAGAAAATACTATTTGAAATCTAATGAAAATATAACTATTAATTAAGCATTATAAAGGAAAAAATAGAAAAAATATTTTGAGGTGGGACACTCAGGTCGGCCGCAATGAAGATTTTAGCCATCTCACCTCAAATAAGCCTCTGGCATTTCAAAGCAAAAAAAAAGTGTTCGAGTACATAGAAATTGGCTGATCCATTAAATCAATAGAACTCATCAAAAGAAATTTAAATATGAAAAAATATTTGAGCCACCTGTTCATGAGATATGCTCATTTTGCAAAATTCACATGGTTCCAGTTTTTGAGTGGGCAGAGCTTCGTAAAGATCAACTGATAGATGTTTTTGATAGTACTCTACAAGACGATTCTAACGGTGCCAAAAGTGTTGATCTATGCCTTCCGGTACAAAAATTATATCAATTTTTGGAAAAGCTAACGAATGTTAAGCATCTTCTTCCATAAAATCCAAATTCATAGAAAAACTAAAACTTGAAAATATTCTTCAAATGCTAACAATTGAATTTTTATGGTTAAATCTTAAATTATATGTTAGGAAAAACATTGAATTTATTAATATACTGATGAATTGGTCAAAAAAACTATAGATCAGCCACAGATCTATGTATCAATTGCCAAAAGATACTGCCAGAGCCATAATAGAGGTTTGATGACTAAAATGAGCATGGCAGCTTATATGAGTGCCCGATCACAAAATTTTCTTTTTATTTTTTTCCCCCTTATAAACACTTAATTAATGCTAAATTTTCATTAAATTTCAAATTTTATTTTATTTTATATCAATTAAAAACTAAATTCCGGATTTTTCCCGCCAGGGGTTACTGCAAATACTATCTATTAATATATTACTAATTTTGTAGAATAATTCTGTCGGTGTGTACTGTACTGTACGTCACACTATTAAAATGCATGACATTGTGCTCTATCTCTATTGTAAGGCTTTGGTTTACAATAACCAAAGTATGCACATGTGTTTCGAGTATAGTTTAAATATAAACATTTTGAGACTCTGTGTACTTCAACTATAATGAACTAAATATTACAAACTACAGTTAAACCCGTTTATAACGAACAGGTTGGGACAGCCAAAAGTGTTCGTTATAACCGGAATTCGTTATAAGTGTTCCCATTGATATACAGGCATATATGTTCGGTCCAAACGATATGCTTCGTTATAAACGGGTTTAACTGTATTTGTATGAATACTAAAGAAGTATTTCTTAACAATTGAGTTTTTGTATAAGTTATGCATATTTTTTCTATGTATAAAACTCAACTATATTTTGTATTTAATAGTGAACTGTATTGAACTATATTGATAAGTAGGAGAAGTTATTTCTTACAAATTAGTTAAATACATATTTTTGTCGTTCATTGTAAGGGCAGCCCAGACTAGTTTACTACTAATATTTAATATAAAAATACAGTATTTGTCACTGGAATTAAAAAAAACTTAAAACTGCTTATAATAGAAAACTTTCGACACCTCTCATGGACTCAAATGACAAAACTTATTGCCTTTAAAATGTACTTAACTGCCAGTTTATATAAAATCCTCTTATAAAGGGAGTTCGTGACGACTCGAAGGCTTTTTAAAAATTATCCTCAAATGCTGAATAGGATTTTAACATTACGAGTAATACCAGTAATACTAGTAGTAATGCATAATAAATGGTTCTTATTTATAAGAATCTGTGAAAATACTTATTTTAAATTAATTCAATTTTTTACAAACATTATCTGATTGACTGAATGCTCAAACTTTTATCATAAAATAAATCTATAAATTATTTTTTTAAAGTAGTCTTTATTTCAAAAGTATTGAAAAGTATTAAATAAAACTTTTATGATAAACGCAAATTATAATATTCTTGTCATTTATATAAGTCTTTAACTAATACACTATTAAAGTGAATAATAATAAAAAATTTTAAATAAAATTAATTTAATAATTAATATTTTGGTAAATGTTTATTAATTGAAAACAACTTATTATTTGATTTAATAAATTAATTCAAACCAACACACAATTGATTCCACTTAAAGTTTTCTTCTATAGACATAGTTTTTTAACTTCTTTGCGACCCAACTGATTATTGTTTGAAGTGCTCGACGATGACAGAGGGGTACTGTATTTCCAAAATTTTGCCTTTGACCCCTAGATATGATAACCTATACCCCCTTGATCACCCCTGGGTGCCGGTCAGCAAATGGCAGTTTGAGAACCATTGTTTTATACCATATTCTTATTAAGGTATCGAAACTCATATCAGTCTATGTATTAGTTTTTAGAACTTAAATGTATTTAATTTCACCTGTAAATCAATTTTAATCAATGTATAGTCTTAAACACGAATTAAGACATTATTTTGTGAAAATACTACATTTGTACAGTTGAGTACTTTTGAGTAATAATTGAAATGAAAACCGCTTTGATATAATTGCTATATTAAAATTATATCATATAAAATGTTTTATTCAAAAATTTTTGATCTAAACAGAGAATATTTAGATTTAACCCACACAAAAAACTGGATGCGGAAGTGACTCTTTCCTATCAATAGGTTTTTACTATTAATTTAAGCACAATTTTTATTTATATCAAAATTAGTTTAATTTCAATTTAGAATAAACAAAGATAGGCTTTAATTAACTTTAATCAGACTTTAATAACTATGATATTACGCATAAAACTGAAGCTCTCTATGATTTTTGAAAAACAAAATATTGGTAAATTTTGATATTCCCTGCAATATTTCCTTTTGAACAGGATATTCAAAATGAAATTTAATAAAACATGAAAAGCTTCTATTACAAATAATCAATAACTTAAATGAAAATCTATGTACAATAGATTTCTTTGATATTATTATATATCAGAATTAACAGAACTGTTACGACTCAAATAGATGTAAACTTAGAAATGGTGTCAATCTCTAAAACTAGACATGTCATTGAGTTAAAGAGGATTTAAACCTACATTTATTACTTAATTGAAAAAAACTTTAAAAACAGGACAAATAAAAGTTATATTTAAAGACAAATAAATGACATACAAAAATTTAAGTTAAGAGAAAGCTTTGGATACACTTTGAATTGTTGTGATTTTTAATGTTTTCTAAATTTTAGTTTTACTTTTGCAGTTGTTTATGAAGAGTTATAAATTTAGATTAAAATTGTAATAATTATAGTTTTATTACTTTAAACTCAAAATAAGTTTTTTGGCTAAAGTTACTAAAAGGAAAGTGACGTTCGCTCATATATTCTATAATTCAAAAATGCATTAAAAGGCATTGAAATTGCACTTTTGTTTAAATTTTAAAATATTGCTATATTTTGTATATTATTTACAATTTGATGATGACTTTGATGAAAACAGAGCTTCTCCTAAAATGAAAATAAGTTAAATCAAAATTATTATTTATACATGACTTGATCTGATGAAATCTAAAAAATATGTTCTTATACTTTAAGTACCAATTAAACAATACTGATTGAGTTTTATAGTAAATCTATAATATTATACATTGTGATGTTAAACGCTTGAGCGTTGGCCATCAATGACAAGCGCGAGTGCGTTCGGTGGGCACTGAGCGTGAGAGCGCTTGGCAGAGAGTCAAAGTGTATTACATATTTACAAAGTATCTGTTTTTACACGAAAATTCATCATTTATTTAGTTTTAATGAATTTAGACATAGAATCGAACACATTATTGCACATTTGCTTAAAATAAACTAATTTTGTGTAATAAAATGTCTCTCAAATAATGAAATTTGCTGACTTGAAGCTCAGTTATACGGTAATTACCCGAGCGTGTGGGCGCACTTGAGTATTTCATTTCCCCCTCGCGCCGAGAGTGAACCAACTACTTATGTAAACATATATTTTGAGACATTCTTTAATAAACATTATAAAACATAACAAAACTCAAAAGACATTTACAATTAGAATTCGAATTATAGGTGAATTAAAGGGGTTCTCAAAATGAAAATCTCTCAACAATCTGAAGGGATTTTGAAGTACCTGATAGTAAAGATTAAAAACTATAGCGCGGACTTATTAAGCCTTAGAAATTATTATAATTTCAAAGTATTTTTGACTCTTTAAACAAAGAAAAACTGCTTTTATTTTTAAAAATACATTGAAAACAAATATGAGGACTCGAACTCCGGGCCTTCCGATAACATGTCGGACGTCATGACCACAGAGCTACTGCAGTCACATGTTTTCAATGTTTAGTTTGACTTTGGATACTATTGTAATGAATGTTTGAATGCAAATAAGACTAAAACTTGCACTGTAATAGTTATTGATGAGCATAATGAACCTTTAAACCTCTAGAACCCGAACTTCGAACCTCAGGTTCGGGTTTGAGGTTCTAAGGTTTCAGAACCTGAGTTTAAAGTCTTGAATTTTTATTATTTATTTCAAAAAAGTGCTAAAAATGTAATTTGAGGATATTCTTTCCTTTCTTTAAAAATATACATTTTATATATGAAATCCTTCCTTTATATATGAAATCATTTTATATACAGAGGGTTTGAGGTTCGAGTTAGAGGTACCAAAAGTCTTTGTTGAATCGTACAGATTCGCGCTCATGAATTAGTGTATGTCTCGAATCGCGTTCAATGTTCTCCTAATAATATATCGTTATTTTTTGAGCGCGAGGCTTAACAAAGACTTTTGCTGCCTATAGTACACGAACCGCTGGAACCCGAACCTGCTCTTCTCCATAATAGTTATTCAAATCCATGAACAACAGCTATTAGGTGTTCTTATTAGCTTTGATGCAGTGTTTATATTAGTTTTAATGCTTAACTTTTGTTAACTATTATCTTAGAAATTATTGTTAGAAAACTTGGGTCTTAAAGATATAGTATAATAATTATTTTATAAAATGTATCACCTTAACGACGAGTATCACTTAACGATGATAGCCACCCCCGTGACCACCCCCGTGACCACCACCATAGCCATGACCACCATAGCCATGACTATCTCCGCCATAACCGCCATAACCATGACTATCACCACCATAGCCTCCATAGCCATGGCTTTCGCCTCCATACCCCCCTTGACCCCCATATCCACCATGACCGCCATATCCACCATAACCTCCTTCGCCACCATAGCCTCCATAACCACCGTGGCCACCTTGACCACCATATACGTTAATTTTATGTTTAGTTCCTCCGTCGTGATAGACAGGAACGTGAATCGGAACTTAATTTGTATAATAGTATATTCACGTGTATTAATGGATCACACAATTTATCAAATAGTGTTAAACAAATTTTTACTTATTTTAGATGAGTGATGATAATAATGTCCACCACCGCCAGATTGAATAGGAATTGGTATTGGAATCGGAACTGATAAAAAATATATAATTCATTGATCACATCTTATTAATAGACAATTATTTAATATATCGATAGCATTACTGATTTGTTGTTGACTTCCTCCATGGCCACCGCCATAACCACCGCCATGACCTCCACCTCCACTTCCACCTCCTCCTATTATAATTATGTCCCCTTTACTGTGATGACGGCTTTCAACATTTGTTAATAACATTATATAAAATATAAACCAAAATAAGAGTTCACTCAATGCACTAATTTTTGTTAAGGTATTCATTTTTGGATTCACTTCTACACTTTCACTGCTTAGAAGTTGATTTAAATTTGATAGAGTGGTCTCGTACTTAACTATACTGTTTATATATTGCTTAAATGCATGGCTGAACACGACGTCTGGTTTAATGATATATATTGAGACCAATTATTATACAAATATAAACCGATGTGACTATTTTCTGATTAATAATAGTCATTCATTTCGTAAAATTAAATAACTATGTGAATCAATGGAGAGCTATATTTCAATTTTTATTAGGTTTTTTGCAAAAAATTACATCACTATATGTCAATAGAATTCCTTGTCTTAAGTATTACTTACTATTTATTGATTTCAATTAAACTTAAAGATATTCCTGACTGACTCTTACACATACTTTGATTATTCATCCATGCATTTCACTTATCTGTTGAATAAATTGTTGTAAAAAAAAAGTTTTAATTGTTTGTTTTGTCCAAATTATAAGAATGAGAATTTATTTTTTGAAAAAATACAAAACAAAAAGTGGATAAAAATACTTATTTAATAATATAGCGATTGCTTTCAACACTGATTTTCTTTTTATCAATAGAGTGAAAAATACCATTTATAATAATATCAACAATTATTTATTCGTAAAAAATTCTTCATCAAAAAGTATTTTAAGAGTGAAATTTAATACCATTAGTATGAAGAACTACTTGTGCTTAAACAAATCCTTAAGAATAAATATTTTTCAAGAATAATTTGAACAATTTTGAGAAAATCTTTCTCGAAGATATAGTATGTTTTTATCATCAGTTTAGTTTATCTTTTTTAAAATGATCTGCATTTTGTATGTTCTAATTATAATTAATGTTCATAAGTAGCCCTCAGCCCACATAATATTATTTAAACTTTTTTCTTTGAATTTTCTAAGTTAAGTTCGTTTTATTTTACATTTAAAATCATTCTTTTGCTTTCATATACCGGTACTTTTATTTTGTTTGATCAGTTTATTGACTGCTTTCAAATAGTTTTTGTAATAATAGTGAACAATGTTTAACTTGTAAGTCATGTAAAACATGATTTACATGAACAGGTACAGTACAAGTATAAGATACAACCATACTGAATTGAGATAAAGATACAAGTAACATCATGGTATTGTGATACCAATTACGATATGTTCTGTGAGCAACGCTGATAATGGTAGTATTTAATTATTTTCAAATATTTCATTTATGATTATAATTATATAATTATAAATAATATAAAAATTAATTAATTCGTTAATTAATGAGCTCAATCGTCAGTAAAGTTAAAAGTTAAGTCTGTCCGCATCATTAGTTCTTACGTTCACAACTTGAGACACTTAAGACAGATAATGTACATAAATGTTGACATACAAAACAGAGGACAGCCTTTGCAATAAACTTAAGTTAGATGAAGTCTAATTATTTAATTTAGAAAAACGAGAAATGGATTCATTCAAATTCATCATAATTATAATTAGTCATAAGAATATACTGTACTGTACAGTTAGAGGTGTCTCTTTCAGAGACATTATTTTTAAGAAAATTAATTTTTGTGTCAATTTAAAAAAAATTTCAGATAAAGTAATCAAAAAATGAAAGCTAAAACACATCATTTTTTAGGTTTAAATCGGTTTTAATAGTTTAGTGTTACATACAATTTATATTTAGAAAAAATGAAATTGTAATAAATTCTTTGAACTTCACTTCACAATAAGCAAAGTTCAAGTTTAAGACTTGCGTCAAAAGGATGTAAAAGTGTCATTAAATCTGATGACTATATGTCAAAGGTTTTAGAGACAGATCAATGAAATAGATTTCCGTTATTATGTTATAATTACTTTTGTCTTGCTTTCAAAAATTTGAATATAAATTCTTCATACTTTGAAACGCCTTTACCCTTAATCTTCCAAAGATAACCCTTAAGAATAAAAATTTGGAATATACACTATTTATCCATAGCTGGATGTTAAACAGTTTCGCCTAATTTATGGATAGAAATCAAATTAAAAAATCTTATAAGTTAGAAATTAAAATGAATGCATTTATTTAATTAATTAAATTATTTAATGTTATGAATTTAGCATTTAGTTAATAATTATTCTTAAAAATAGCTGTTTTCCATTGTAATTGATTTGGGGTCAGATTAATAGGAAATCGCTTGTGGATTGAGGTAATACCTGCCTTAAAGTTTAAAGTTCATGGTAATCTATGACTTATTTTCAAATCCTCTTCTATTTAAAGTTGAATGAATCATAATGTTTAATACATTTACATCCTATGGGTTTAATGCAAAAATGATTACAAAACTTTTTTCCTTTGATTTTTCGCTATAAAGTCATTGAATGTAATCAAAACTTTTAATATTAAGGAAAATGGAAATCCTGTTTATAACTTAAAATCTACGTATTGACAAATTTTTTTAACTAAAGCCTACATAATATTGTAAATATCAATGTAAATGCAGACTTTTATTATTATTTGCGGAACATATAAATATTAACTCAATTTCAAATCATAGTGAGTTGTTTTTTCATAAACTTTCATTTACTTAACTTTAAAACAAAAAGATGACAAAGTTTTTGTTAACTATAGCGTTGTTGGTATTCAGTTCAGTTCATATCAAAGCACAATATGGTGATTATGGAGGAGGAAAGGTATGCTATTTTTGAAAAGAGCTTATAATTAAAATTTCTCGTATATATTCTGTTACATTTAAACTAATATTGTTGTGAATAGCATTAAAATTTAAAAGTTTGTTTTCCTGTAAACTCTGGAAATTAGAAAGTGACTAGAAATGAAACAATCAGTTTTCATTTCTTGACCCATTTGTATTTTAAAAACTCAGTCACAAGTATTCATTCCGATAAACTCAATATCATTATTATATTATATTAAATTATAGATTTCAATTAAACTTAATGTTTAAATTCAATTTCAATGAACAAACATTAAGTTTTAATAAATGATAAATTACGGATCCCTTCAAGAGATCACTAATATTAAAGAATATCTGACAAAACATAACCTGTAATTTCCGATATTAGATTCCATAATAATTTTCTACTTTTAATTAATGATAAATTATATAATAAAAGTAAAATTCTATATTTTAAAGGAGGCTGTGAAAGAAGAAGGTAAAGAAGAAGGTAGAGAGGAAAAAAATTATGGTAAATATTATTGTTAATTAACTTTTAAACTCATATTAAATTAAAACTTAAGCGAACGAATACAAAGTAAATTAAACTTTAAGTTTTAATTAAGAGATAGTGTTGAAAAAAGAAAATTTCTCGAAAAAGTTGAATGAAGTCTGGGTTAGGAATTTTCCAACACAATTAAGAGATCTTACTTAAGTTTTATTTTGTATTTTATTCTAACCTAAAATATTTTCTATTCTGATTCCTTTTCTTCAAGTTGTAAACGGAATATAAAAATTACTGAAATACTTTGAGTCTAATAGTATTCAAAAAATAAAGTGTCTTTATCTAAGAATATGATAGAATATGTCGAAATCAACTTTTTATAATTATTTTCGTAAAATAAAGTTTTAAAAAATATGGATTTTATGCTAAAAATGGTCATAAATATGAAATTAGAGTTCATTTATTATAGTTAATTACTTTTCTGATATTAGAAACTTTAAAATCTGATTCAAACAAACCTTCAATTCTAACTTGAATACTAAAGTAAATAATTATTTGCTTTCGAATTTCTTTTTAACAGATGGTGGTATTGATTCTGGATATGGAAAAGAAGTAATACACAAGTCAGTATACCCTGTAAAAACGATCGGCTTCAAACCAGCTGTAATTCCACCGCCAATTATTCCATTTGTCAAACCTGTGATTAAGTCTTATCATAAGTTCCCGCAGTATCCCGTATACGGTGGACACGGTGGAGGCTATGGTGGAGGTTATGGTGGAGGCCATGGAGGAGGTTATGCAGGATATGGTGGTAAAAATTGTTTTATTAAAAATTTTAATTTAGAAAAATATTTTGTATTTTAATGACATAAGAAGTGTATTAAAGTATTTATTTTGTGATTTTAATGATTATATTTTGAAAACAGGAAAATTAATACCAATTACAAAGTTAGTTGATTATCAGCCAAAGTTTGACATCACCCCCTTCATTAAGTCTTACGAAGGCGCCCACTTATTGCAGAAATACGGAAAGCATGCGACTATTTTCAAACACGCGCCGCCAGTTTTTATAACACAGCCAGCAATTGAAAAGACAATCATTCAGGACGTTTTTGTAAATCAACCCGTTATTGTAAAAGAACAACCGGTCATTCACAAAAAGAAAGAGATTATTGTTAAGAAAAAGCCGGCTATTGTTAAGATCAACGAAAAAGCACCGGTAGAGGTCAAAGACTTCGGACAAACCGCTGTTGTTAAAGATGTTGGCGTTGAAGTTGTTAAGGAACCAGTGATTCAAAAAGACTTCGGTTATGGGGGAGAAAAATTAGAATAAATTTACAGTAAAACTGAATTAGACTATAATGTATTTAATAATCGAATATTAAATAGAATTATGGATTCTTTAACTTATTTTAATTGTTATATTAATTTTTGTTAAAAATAAAAATTCATTAATTCTATAAATGTTTTATTTTATTAAACTTTTGTTGAGTTTGATATAGTGATCGTAATAAGGCGAGATCCATTAAGTACGTACGCAAAAAAAGTCAATTCCTAGACCCCCCCCCCTATGTACGCATTTTCACACATGACCTAATGTTATACATATAGGAGAATTTGAGTTTGTACGCTTTTGACTGACCCCCCTCCCCCTATGAATGCGTACGTACTTAATGGATCTCGCCTAAGTGCAGCAAATCTATGAAAAGCGCAGCTCAAGTTCAAAATTGAGGCGTTGCTCTTCAATCAAAGTTAAGAATGATCTCAGAAAACAAAAAAAGAAAATTTGATACTTATTTGAGTGATTTGAGTGATTGCATTACGAATAAAATACACGAATAGCATTAGTTTTGATGCGATTAAATTTGTATTTGAAGCTTTTATACATGTTTGAGTACATTTAGATTTTACTTACTTGTTATATAATCAGCTCAGAAGCACAGCTCACTCTCGAAGCCTGATCTTTAATAAGACTTTAAGTAATGAAATAAACTGTCGAACAAAAAGTAAAGAAATGTTCTTCAGGCTCAGGCTTATTGAGAATTATGAATTAATACAAACTAAAAGTTATTGTTATTGTAAATCTATTAAAAATTCTTCTCTAAATACAAAGATATTAATATGATTAAGAATAAACGTAAACAAAAATGTGTTCCATATACATGTAGTTTGAGATCACATATAACTTATGATTAAAGATGAACATGGGCTCGAAAACTCCGAGCCTGAGTCTGGCGAGCCTAGGCTCAAAAACCTTAAAACCTGGGCCTGAATCTAAAACTATTAATTTTAGTCTAAAATTATTCCGCCGCAAATTTTAAAGCTGTTTCCCATTTGAAATAAGAAACTCAAATACTGGAATGCAAAATATTAAGTAAATGTGAATTCAAGTGAAATTTTGGGTACAGGCTCATCAGGGTCAACAGTGTGAGCCTAGAGCCTGAGCCTGACGAGCCTAGGCTCGAATACCTTAGAGCCTGTAGCCTGAGCCTCAGGCTCAAAAAGGGCCCTCGAGCCGAGCCTGGGCTAGCCTATGTTCATCTTTACTTATGATCAGTTTGTTTTTACAGTTAAATAGGAGTACAGAGGAATGTGAGTGAAATTGGATTGGAATAAAATTCTCAAAATCAGTAGGATTGGGATGTGATTGGAATAGTTTTAAGTCATGACAAGGTATTGAGTGGGATGGTATTGGGATTAAAAATTTTTAGTGTATTCAGTCACTAATTCTATCGGCTTTCTTGTGTTCTAAATGGTGAGCCACTAACTGTCGCAGTGCAAGAGTTGAAGCAAACCTCTTAAAGACCAGAATAAACACAACAATCATTATTTGACAGCTTTTATTAAGAAGAGAATTAATTGCTTCAATTTTGTTTTCTACATCGGTAGAGCTGTTGATGATGAGACTGTAGGCCAAGACAAGGCTAAGGTTTTCGTCTGATTTTCTTTTATCTGTCTTTTAAGAAACCCTACCTTACTATAAGTCGAAAATCTATGCGTAGCTTTCAAAGCGTTGAGCACTTTCTTCAAACGTCTCCTCACATAAGATTTTATTGACTTTTTAATTCCATTGCTTTGTGGCAGAAGAGTGTCATCACTTGTATTAAAAGATGTGTTGTGTTCAACATAATCAGAGCCTCTGAGTTCATCGTTAAGACTTAAACGAATATTTGTCACAATTTTAATGCTGTATAAGACTAGTGCTGTCGAAAATGCAGACCAAATACCAATTACGACAGTCGATAAGATTTGTACTAATAAGAAGTTAACAGATCCTCCATAAACCATTCCTGTCTGCCCATAAGTCATGTGCAGTAATGTGTCTTTTTGTACGATTAATGCCAAAGCAATCATACCTGTAATAGAGTTTATAATAATTATAAAATTATTAAACCTGTAAAATGTTTGCATTTATTCAATTGCAAGTTTGGGAAATGCTCTCAAATTATTTTTATTAAATCCCTTTTCAAATGAACAACAGCTGAGTATTCAGATCATTGCAGTCATGATCTGAATGGCGCTCATTGATCAAGCTTCAAGTTAGTAATACGTTGCACCAGACATAAGCAAGATCGGTATGTAGGTAGTTGTACCCCCTCCTAAGCTCTAAAAATTTCCCTTGGTACCCCAAGTGATCTCTATACCTCCGCAAGGATTTTTGATCCGAAGTATGTTTAATTTAGTCAGTATGTATATTAATGTAACTTTTTAGATGATTTTTTATTAATTACATACAAAACTAACAATTATTTGAATAAATACTTGAAAAAATAATTTAGTGTTTTAAAATAAATGCAAAGACTAATCAATGATTAATAGAAACCTTTTAAAAAAGTCATTTCACTAATCACTTTTGAAATCGATAGCATTAGTGTTTGTAAAGTTAAAATTTATTTTTATATTATAAACATGAAAAATGTTTTTCATAAGAACCCAAACATAGTTTTAAAATCAAATTATATTAAATGTTAATTGTTTATGGTCTGCATTTTATAATAGACTAATTTTAAGAAATTTAATTTAATAATTTACACATATTTTATATTTAATTAAATATTCAGAATAAAAGTCATTTCATTAACTGTAAACACTATTGTTTATCTGATTTATCAATAAATCTCATTAAATGAACGTTTTATTAATAACTTATCTTTGAAATGTCTAAAGTAAGAAAAGTTTTAGAAAAGTTTTGGGGCTCGTATTTTCCTGGACACCCAGTATTATAGCTTACGATAATCATTGATATAAGATTTTAAGTGTTTTTTCTCATAAACAATTTTTATTCATAAAATTTTAATTTTTTGGCGGGAAAAACAATTTTTGTCATTCAAAACTGATGAGTTTACCCCCCCCCCCCCTTGAATTTTCAAAATTTCCAGAATCACCCCTCCCTGGAGATTCAAAATACCTTGCTTGAGTCTGCGGTGGACAGACTGCCTGTCATAACCCTAGCATTATATAATGTTAAACAATTTCAGGTCTTACCCCATATCGAAGCGCTTGAATGTATAGCAATTGTATTAATCGGATCATCGATTTTCAATATTTTAAGCAATGGTATGCTGGATATTGATAATAAAGAGCCGACCCAACCAATAATAAATGCTTCCCAGGGCTCATAGAGTGCACATCCACTTGAGATCGATACCAATCCCGATAGAAGTCCACAAATAAATACTTTAATATCGAATTTTCTTTTCATGAATAGAAAGCTTAATATTAAACCGTTTGCACCACCACTTGAAGAAGCTATGATTGTGGAGACGGCAGATCTGAATGGCACCCAAAATCAATTAATATAACTTAAATTGTGCGGTCGCACACATGTCTATACATACCTCGCGGCGTATTTCCATTTATTATTTGAAACACCAAATGCTGATGACATATGAAGTCCGACCCAACCCCACCTATGAAAAGTTACTGTATTAAATTAATACTATTAATTAAATTTACTCTATAGAGTGCCCAAAAAATGCCTTTACAATGAAAAATATAATATCGCGTCCATTAACTAAAATGCAAACTAGAGGTTATGTTTGTGTTTTGTTCTATTAAAGTTGAATTGATTACATTTAATACATGTATGTGATGTATGTATTAATATTAAACTGTAAGCAAAACTTACTAATATAGAATACTGTAATTATAAAATGTGTGATTTAAATTTTTTTACTATTGAAGTTTCGTGAACACAAGTCCTATATTCAGTATCGATGCACAATCACACGTATATTCAGTCATTCAAACCTAAAATCATAAGTTCAAAACATATTTTATCTCAACAGTAGTTTTAAAAGTATTCCAAATAATTAGATACTAACTGTTAAACATTTTGTATTGTGGATTTAGTATAGCCTTTCAATCAGTGATCAACAGCATTCTCATTTTGCCGAGCACGAGCACCTGACCCCCAAGCACGAGCACTGAGCACCAAGTATTAGCAAATTTACATATATTTTCATATTATGAATGCAGTAAAAATGGTTTTTAATATTAAAAACATTAAATTCATTTCTAGCCTTAGTCTCAGGCTCAAAAAAGTCCCTCGAACCGAGCCTGGAGCCTAGGCTAGCCTGGGTCTATGCTCTTAATTACTAATATGAATGGTATTCAATTAGTAGTATCATAATTATTAAATGTATGTACAAATATAATTACAACTCAAATAAAATAAACAAATTGTTAAAAGTGTCTTTTAACTCATCAACTTTGATGACTTAATGCTCGGTGCTAGAGCACCTTTAAAAAGTGAGCGCCGAACACTCTCATTTTTGCCGAGTACAAGCACGGCCATCTATGCTTTGCAGTCTCGCCCTTATAATATTCAAATACTGTACAGTAGACCTGTTCATCGGGCTCGGGTCGGACATAGGTTCAGAAAATGTCAGGTCGGGTCAGGTCGGAGGATTTCGGTCCGATGAACAGGTCTACTGTACAGTACAGCATAGCTTCTCAAATTATGAGTCGCAAAGTTATTATTTAGGGAACCAAATAATCTTTGAAAAGTTTAGTTAATCGGCCGTTTGTTATGGAACTGTATTTAGTAAAGACACGTTCACTTCAAATATTTTCATTTCAAGTTAACTCTAAAAAATCGTTTTAATATACGTTTGTAATATCTTTGTTATTCAATGGGTCGCTGATGTTATTTTGACTTTTTAGAGGTCCGTCTGAAAAAAGTATAAGAACCTATGCTGTATAGTTTCCTTTGAATAATGTTTTTTATGTTAAATAAGTTTTGTAAATATTTTTGATTCTGTTAATTCTCGTTCAATGTCTACTCATTTCACTTTTAAGATGCTTCAGCTGATCCGCTTAAAAATGATAGTGTAGTCTGTTATGCCTCCACTTAAAAAAGAAACACTGGTTCTAAGTGTTTGGATTCATGGCAGACTCGAAAATCATTGTCTGGTATAATGGTATCTAAGACTATATATCAAGCAAATAAGGAATAGAACATCAATAGAACAAAACCGATAACCAGTAACCTCTTGTTGATATTTTAGTTAAAGCATACAATGCAATACCTGTAATATAATGTAAAGAGAATTTTGAGACACACAATTAATAACTTATCATAGGCATTAAGGTTTTCGGTCAAATTTTACAAAAGTTTTAATAATTATCAAAAGAACCTTCAATATCATCATAAATATAAAATAGAAAATTTTTTCATTGATTCGATATTAGGTTTAGCCCTCTATTTGTTTGATATCCACCTTCTGCTAAATGATCGATTGGGATCTAAACTTTCATAAGCAATGAATAACATTAATTATTTAATGGAAGCACAACATACTACCTATGGCACAACAACATAGTAAATGTTTATATTTTTCATAAATATGTGTTTAAAAACATAAATTTCCGGTTTTTTACTGTTGACGCCGAAAACCTTAATGCCTACGTATCACTAACCAAATCATATAAGTTCCTAAAAGTGCATTAGTTGGAGAGTTCATTGAAAACTTTCCAGCATTTTCTGAAAATCTACCCCATCGGGGCTTAAGAATGATTGTCGCGACCAAACCAGAAATTCCTTTTAGAAAATTGCAAAGAGATGAAGATTAAAAAGAAAATTTTATTCGATAAGTACCTGCGACGAGATGTATAGTAGAAGACCCGGCAATATCTACAGCTTTTAGTTTTCGAAGGAATCCATTGGGGGACCAAATCCAATAACTGGGAATCGAGAACATAATAGTTATGAAAAAACAGTAAATACAGTAAGCAATAAAAGTGATTCTTTCTGCCATCGCTCCCAAAACAATAGTGGTTGCGGTTGTAACCAATGACAAACGATATGTATAGCTGGCAAATAGTTGTCCCATATCTGGAGCCGTAGAATCGACCAGAAATTCTCCCCAACCGAAAAATTGATTCGCATAATTTGTATCAGAGGTTAATGAAATTCCGTATCCTATGGTCCAAAATGCTATACCGCTAAATAAAGGGTCGCAACAATTTTTCAATATAACGCTGACATGATTTTTACGTCTCACAGAACCAGATTGAAGTAAACTAAAGCCGGTCTGCATAGTGAAGATGATGAAAGATGATGTTAATATCCACGTCGCGTCATCCGAGGATATGTCCAGAATTTGTTTATTTTCTGTCACATTCTTTGATGTCATTTCAATTGTGATTAAATTTCTTTCAAAACTTTTAATAATAACTTATATTTAAATTAACTGTTCATACAGTGTAAGAAAAGCTGTTTTTATAGATAAATTTCAAGAATATAGCTAATTATGATTCAATTTTGAAACATTATTACCATTTGATTATTGTCTTGCTTTAGATCGCTTGAACCCTATCTCGATATCCTCTTTAAGTAAGACTTTAATAAGAGCTTATTCAAAGGCATATATTTTTATGTTCAACTCATAATATTTAATATTATTCTATATAAATGTATGACATATGAGTTGATTCTTAATAGTGATCGCTAACACTGATAAATAATTCCACTGATAAACTTTAATCGTAAATTCAATTGTTAATTCCTTGATGATTTTCACCCCAATCCCATTATACAGTATATGCTGAACCGCTGAAACGTTTACATTTATTTAAAAGTACAAGTCGTTATGGCATTTAAAGTATTAATTAAATTTTTGTATCAAAATAATATAACGTTGATATAAATGATTTACTGATATAAGTAGTGAACTTCAAATTATATCATAAATAAAAAACAGATATACTTAATCTGTTGATATGCTATTGATTTGCAAGTAATTTGTTATGAAAGTGATTTTCAAGAAAAATGCTCAAAGAACAGAATTTGATAGAATAACTCAACCAATCACAGTCAACATTCAAAAGTCTGACTTCATTTTATATATTAACTCATTCGCGTAAATAAGTTTTTACTTATAAAAATCTACACGGGTATTGAAGTATTCTCTTAAGTATAACACATTATGCAAAACACAAATAGAAAATGGATTAATTCTTGGACTATATTGATTATTCCACTCCTATCCCAAGATTTTAACTTTAATCACAATTTCATTCCAATTCCACTGTTTTCGTTCTATTCATATTCTATGAGATTTTGTGAGCGTTTCTATCACTATATTCTGAATACAATATTTTATTTATAAAAATAAAAAAAATAGAATTCAACATGAAATAGGATGGCTTACAATCATTATGGGTCAGCATAATTATCTGAAAATAAATTAAGATAATGAATGTATTTAAGCTGATGGGTTCTGATAGGCTTGATGTGAATGATGTCAAATTAGAAATTGCGGAATAAAAGGATAAATAAATGATATGCTGTTAAATAATTGATAATAAGTTAACAAAAGTAATTGGTCTCTGACCTTGACTTATAGACTGATCAAATAAAGTAAACTTATTTCTCGTGCAATTTTGATCCGAAGACAATACTAATAGTCATATTATTATGTCAACTGTTTCACCACAAGAAAGCGAAGCTCAAGAGGTGTCAACTGAAGTGACATCAGATGACGCGACATGGATATTGACCTCATCTTTTGTCATCTTCACAATGCAGACAGGCTTTGGTCTATTAGAATCAGGCGCTTGTGCTAAGAAGAATGAGGTAAATATTATGATGAAAAATGTGGTCGATGTAGTGCTCGGAGGACTCTTCTATTGGGCCATTGGGTATGGCCTACAATTTGGTAACGATGAAGGGGTCACTGGTTGGTATGGAGTGGGCTTTTGGTTTCTCGACTCTTCACCTGATGAAATGGGTCACGTTTTTGCAACTTTTATATTTCAATTATCTTTTTGTACGACTGCCACTACTATTGTCTCTGGTTCTATGGCTGAGAGAACCAATTATAAAGCTTACATTTTGTTTTCTTTGCTCAACACTATTGTTTATTGGTAATCATTAAATATGTTTTTGATATTATAATATTTAATGTTTCATTAAAATAACAAAATATATGATTTAAAAAAGTATATCTAAGAAATGAATTACCATATTTACTTAAAAACCAGTATACCAGCTGGATGGATTTGGAGGAACACAGGCTGGCTCTACAAAATGGGCGCACTTGACTTTGCGGGATCTGCTTGTGTTCATCTTATTGGTAAGATATTCAAACTATTCAAGCTGTTAACGTAAAAGTGATGATAGATATATTTTTCGTATCCAGTGTTGAGTTGTATAAAAATTTCAATTGACAGAAATGTTTTCTTTAATTAAATATTGTTAAATAGTGTCAAAATTGTGTTTAAGGATTTTATGTCCAATTATAGCTTTACTGTGTACTTAGAAACCATGCTTAAGATATGTTCAAAATTATGCTCTTATGCTCAGAATATGTTCAGTGCGTATGTAACAGCAGATAAGTATAATTAAGTATAACTTTAACTACTGAATAGAGACAATCATGAAGTTAATTGGGTTTAGTTTAAAGTTGATTTTAAAATTTACTAAACGGATAAGACCAATGAAAATATTATATCATATAAACACTGGTATTTTTGTAATTGTAAACAAGTATATAAAACTCTATTGGATTGCACACAATTGTATTCATCAATTAATAGGCGGTGTCTCAGGATTAGTGGCCGCGTATATGTTGAAACCAAGAATTAAGCGCTACGAAAAAGGAACAGATCCACTACCGATGGGAAATCCAGTGAACGCAGTTGTCGGCACATTCGCTTTATGGTGGGGTTGGCTCGGATTCAATTGCGGGTCAACTTTCGGAGTCAGTCATAACAAATGGCAATTCGCAGAAAGAGCTGCCGTCACTACACTGAACGGATCGTTTTCGGGCGGACTCATTGCTCTTTCATATTCTCTCATTTCCCATAAGAGAGCAGACGTGTGTCCTATTCTTAATGGAATCCTTGCAGGACTTGTTGCGGTCACAAGTGGTGCCGCGTTTTTTCAGCCATTGGATAGCTTTTTGATCGGAGCGTTAGGTTGTGTGGCGAACGCATTAATCGCACCTTTTTTAGACAATTTAAGAATTGACGATCCGGTCGGAGCTGTTGCTGTGCATGCAGGCGGAGGAGTAGTCGGAGCTCTTTGTGTTGGACTCTTTACTGTTAATATTCCAGATATAATACCTAACGGAGGTCTAACTCGAGGACAGTCGGGTCTGTTCAAAGGCGGAGGGTTTAAATTGCTTGGAGTTCAATGTTTAGCAGCTATTAGTGTTTCGCTCTGGAGTGGAATCACCACTTGGATGCTATTGGCAGTCATTGATAAGGTGGTGCCCATCCGAATGTCTATTGAGGAAGAAATACTTGGCGCTGACATTTGGATTCATGATATTAGACATGATAATTATGATTTCGATTCTATTATCAGTGAAATGCGTTCCGAAGGACTTGACCTCAGCGATCATCTCATGCGATCGGCCAGTAATCAATCAGCTCTTAATTACAATCTGTTTATTGTCGATAAGTTTCTCATTAAAAAGCAAAACAATCATTGGTGGAAAAGTTTGACGAATAGAAGTCTTATTGAAAACTATGAGAAACGAAAGGAGAACAACAATAAACAATTAAACGGTGCAACCAATGTCAGGAATGCTTGGGTTTATGCAAATACGCCAGAAGTTGTCAGAATTCGTTATTAACTTTACAGGACGTATTTGCATGAGTACTCGTTTTAAATTATATATCTATTCTTGAAGTTTCATTTCTAAATACATATTAACAAACATTTTAAAATTTACTAATTTTTTCGAGTGATTTCATTATCGTTGACAGAAAAATATATAAATCTATTATAAGTTATTAATACATTAATACATATATTGACTGGCATTTTAACTGACAGTTATGCGAGTCTGTGATTACCTGTGTCACTGTCACAGAGTCTGTGACAATGGTCTGTGATTACCATCTATTTTCTTACCTGTACATAACTTATATTGAACTATTCAAACATTATGTCGTTTCCAATAAAGTATTTGAAGTGTTGAACTATTTTAACTATTATATTTCAAAAGTGAGTGCAAAAGTTATATAAAAAACAAAAAAAATTGACAAAATTATTTTTCTCTTCATTCCAAGTAGAGATGTGCCTCCGGCCCGGCCCCGGCCTCAAATCTACCGGCCAGCTTCCAGCCGGCCTACTCATTAAAAAGGCCGGAAAAAAGCCGGTAATAAATTTTATTCTTGAAAAAACATAAAAAATGACTTGAAATGAACATATGAACGTACAAACAACATTTTAAACGCTTTTTTGTAAGACGTGGAAAAATATTACTGTATTTTTGCTAAAAATAGAGTATAATTAAAAATCATAGATTTTAGTGCTATTGTTTGATGCATTAAAGCATAAATCTAATCAAAAATCTTCTAAAACAATTTAAATTTTAAGAAAAACTGAA
>JAQGCH010000251.1:0-27850 GCA_034699485.1 Nanhermannia elegantula
TGGATTTTAGCTTAACTTAATAACCGAACGGGATTCGAGTTTGGTTCGTTATAACGAGATGTTCGTTACATCGAGGTCAGTTATATCAAGCTTTTACTGTATAGTCAAAAGTGATAGTAAATAATACATTTAAATTTAAAATAAAATTCTTTTGGGGAGTCATTGTGGTGCAGTGGGTAAAGTGTCGGACTCATGATCGATGGGTCGTGGGTAGTGTTGTTTTAGTTCTAGTTCTAGTTCCAAGAACTAAAAACAACACTAGTCGTGGGTTCGAATCCCAGCCTCGCTGTTCTTCTTTGATTGCAATATACCGGCCATATATTGATTGTTTTCGAGCAATCCCTAGGCTCGTAGCATTTGCCCACAGCTAACACCTGTAAAAATCTCACTCTAACTCTGGGCTAAAGGTGAGAGCTCCTCTCATTAGGGAGTCGGCTGAAGAAAATGTTGTTATGTTATATTATAAAATTCTTTTTTGTTTATTTCCTAATCGGTCACTAAAAAATATAATACTTTTGAATTAAAAAAAAGTAGAAAAGTCTGATCTCCAAAATCAGAGAATTTTTAATATTAGTTTTAATTCTAAGAAAATAGTTGTTTTAATTCAATCAGTTTTTAAAAATGAAGACTAATTTTTAGAAAATGAGAGTTTTTTTAAAGTTAAACATTTATAATCTTTTCCATTGTCCCACTGATCAGCTTTGATCCGTAAAACTGAGTTTGGGAAGCGTTGATATAGAGAATAGCTTTCCTCATATTTATAAAAAGTAACTCTAATTGTAAAATATAGTCTTCTTAATACTTAGCGTCAGATTGAATTATGGCCACAAACTAACAATTTGTCGTCAAATCGATATTTTGTTTCTTTTTTACATTTAACTAATGTATCATTAAAAAGCGTCGCAAAGGTTAGTCACAAAATTTTTGAGCAAATTTTTTCAAGTGAAGCCTCATTTGCACTTATAAAGCATGTTTTCCGCTGCGAATTGAATGATGTGTCTGTTTTTATTTGAACGCTCATTTGTAGTCAATTTTAGAAAAATGTATCAAATCTGCCGCGCAATAGCTGTTGATCATAAATTTTTAAACTATTATAGTCAATAAAGGATTAGAAGATTATTTCCTCACTACACAGTCATCAGAAGAAACGTTTTAATATAAGCTTAAAAATTTCAACAAAACTTATCATTAATTTATGCATTTTTCCAGCTATGCATGAACTGTAACAGAACTGTATGACAAAGTTATACTGTAGAGTATTTAGTAACAAAACATAATTTTGAAATCACTGATTTGTTCTTTTACATAGTGAGCTACAGGTATATTGACGTATATTTCTAACGGCGCTTAATAATTGGAACACTACATACTGTGTATAAAATAGTTGAAAATATTCTGTATATCTGTCTCATAGAATATTCAAATTTATGTGTCTGTCTGTTTGGAAATTGAATGCAGTAACTTCTCAAATGCAGCTCAAATGTACTGTACTTTGCAGACTAGTAAACCAAATATAAGTGAAATGCTGTTCAAAATTATATCTAAAACTTGAAATGAATCCAAGCGCTGCTGTAAGTCTAAGACATATTATAATAAAGCGAATCATATAGTCATCATTCCTATGATAAATCGGTTAAACGGCAGTAAAACTTTAACATAAGTGTTTACATACATTTAAAATGCGGTCTTATTTTGAGAATATTTTCAAAATGTGATTATCATATAAAAATTGTGACATAATTCATAGGATAATGTATTGTAACTTTCATAATGAAAAACCGATACTTTCAAAAATAAATCTTTTTCATTATTCTCAATGTTCTCAATGATTTAGAGTTCACTCACTTTGCGAATGCATAGCAATACAGAACTTATAAAAAAGTTTCAATTTTTATTATATTTTTCATGAATTGTTATTTTTCTTTGTAACATAAGGTCCACAGTTCAAAAGCGATTGGGTCAAAATCTTGTATCTTTTGTGGACCATATTTTTCAAAATTAATTATTTTTAAAAATTGAAAATTTTATGAAATTTAAAAAAAATTAAATGAATTTGCATTATTTAGCAATTAAACAAAGTTATGAAAAATTTTAATTAAAATCTATTAATTTAGTGAAAGATATCTAAGTTTTAACAGCAAAACAATGATTTGACTTAACCTAAAACTCATTCATAACTTTGATTAATAACTCTTTCATAACACTTCTTGAGTGACTTATTGATATTTATTAATTAATACTTTTATACTCTCATTTATCACAAGAGATAAATTTCAAAAATTGAAAAATAGTTTTTTTAAATTGTTCGTTTTGAAAAAATGAAAATAAGTTTCAGTATAATTATTTTTATATTATATATAATTTTATTTTTTCATATATTTATCGATTAAAATATTAAATTGCTGAAAAGTTTTGACTAAAACGATTCGACGTATTCATATAGTAGCAAATAAATTATGTCCCTATAGTTCTCTTCCTTTAAAAAAATAAGTTCAGTAAGATTTCAGTCGGACAGTGATTGCAAAAGTGGTGGTCCGGGTAATGAAAAGTAAACATTAGTCTTCCTTTGATTATTTTTTTACCTTTTGAAAAAGTAAATAATTTATTTTTGGGATAATTTTTTGAAAATCAAATCTGTAAAAAAATGGTGTGAAATCTTTTCTAAAAAATTGCTTGAGATAACCCATAAGTTTGTGTACAGTACAATACCGACCGTTAGATTTTGAAGATTTTCTTAAAGCTCGTCTCGCTATGGAGTTTGGTCTGACATAACATTGACAAAAATGATTTAATCAAACAAAATGTAAACAAATGAAACAATTATTTATGACCGCACTTACGTGTGCATAATTTGCATGCACAGCAGTCACAAAAATGTTTCTGAACTCCTGTAATAATTAGAAATAGAGCTCGTGTTTACAATTAGTATCCACATGCTGTTTCATTTCTAATAAATTATATATAAGTTATAATTAATTTTTAGTCAATTAAAATTAATTACTCCACAGTATGTAATGATAAAGTTATGTAATAAATTACTCGTGAAATTTTTGGAAACATTATGTTGAGTTTGTTGGCTTTTCATATACCAAAAATCGTTTTGACCTGTGATTTATGGCATAGATTTTTCATATTTTAACTTTAATAAAGATGAAGAATAAGTAATTCTTAATTTGGCTTAAATTAAGAATTTTTTTGCTGCGAAGATAGAGTTATGCAATATTAGAATTCATATGTTCTGGTTTTTGTGACAAGATAAATTTTTAAAGTCATTAGTAATGATTCAAAAGAACGTTGGCTCCAAAAGAAGACTCATTAATAGTAAGAGACAGTTAATTGCTTGCTTGTAATGGCAATCCCTAAAAGTTTTTCAATTTTATTATTAAATCGATTCAAAACATGATCTAATTTTAGAACAAGAAATAAAATTTGAATATTTCAGTAGAAATGCAATTACATTTTGAAGTGTTTTTTCGTGCCATCATTTCCAACAGTAGTATAAATATCTCTTATTTTACTAAAATACTGTTACGCATCAATACTTTGCACATGTATTACTTGAAAAGTAGAAAAGATATTATAATAGATAATATCGGATACTTTATATTGAGAACTGATACAGAATTTTAATACATCGCTCTCTAAGCAATCAAGTATTGGTTCCTTCAAGTAATTCTTGAGTTGAAGCTTCACTTGAACACAACTTTGAAGAATATTCTTTTTCAAATCGAATCGAACCGTTGAATTGGTTTATTTTATAGTGAATTATAGTTATTCTAGTTTCTCAACTTTTTGAATAGATTCATCTCATGTAAAGTATTACGTTCTGTCAATAATACAAATTTGCAGCTCAAATAAATTCAACACTTTTTGTTGATAAATCGCAAACTTTTGTAACTTTGTCTCAATTGAAAGTTCGAGCGCTCTATTAATATACTTGTGCTACGTATATAAGCAAAGGTTTTGTAAATTAGAGAATTTATCCTTTTATTCTTTTGTCTTCTTATTAAATAAAACAATTTTATTTCTATTGAATATCAATAAAAAGCAAGATTAAGAATAACATAAGAATTGTAAGTCACCGACAATACAATTTTTGAACCTTTGTGGGCTATGATCCCCTAGTGCTATGACCTCTGCCACTACTTTGATTTCGAGTCTTATTAATACAGAAGACTTTGAACTTTTATTATTTATTTGAATTTATGTCTGAATGAATGTTAGCTCAATGTCAAGTGTGATCTCAATAGAGTCGGTCTCGGTCTTGGATGACTTCAATATTTTTGGACAATTTGATACATAAAAAATTGTTATATAAAAAATGGCTATATAAATAATACTACTGTACGTATAATATTTTGTTCATTTTGATTATACATCAATTTTGAATACATTATGCTTTATATCACCATTTATTAAAATTTATGGCACTGTTTCCCTTTAAGATTAATCTTAAGCTTGCAATCAATTGTCATTTTAGGTGTTTCTGAATCACACGAGAACATGAATTTATTTCTATAATTAAAATGATTTATTCGCCACAATTTCTTTGAGGGAATAGTCATTTCCTAGAATTATTATTATTATTATTATTATTTTACTAGTATTTGCATTTTGAACCAAACTGCGGTACAAATCATTCAATGAGACCTTTTAAGAAATTAAACATATGATCGTTTGCAAAAGTGGTCATTAAATTTGAACAATTTGTTTCAGTAATAAAAACTGCATTTTATTTTTAGAAAACTCTGATTACATTTTTCGTTCAAAACTAATTTTTATAACTTGTCTGTTGTAAGTATTGATTTATTTTTATTATTAATAATTATATGATATCCTATACTTGCATATAATTTAGTTCTTTATCTTAAATGTGATTTCATTTAAAGAAAACATTTTCCAAATCTTATTTTGTATGATTTAATGTTTAACCATTGAATAGATAGTTGAATCACTTCTTCGCCATCATTAAGCCTTTTTAAGGTTTCATTGAACGTCTCTTTCCGTAAGTCAGAGCTTTGATGACTTAATAAATGAAATACTTTGGTCAGTCTATAGATGTGAGTAACAGACAGAACTGACTGAGAAAATCTTATTTACATTAGTGTTGATTTTTTCGAGAGTTTCAACTCTCGAGTCTCGATAGAAACTATTGAATGTCTGAGCAGGAATGTGCGCCAAGTACCAATCCATAAAACTGCTCTATTTCAAAAAATTATTTACTTTATGTCATTTAATTATTTGCTGATAGGGTCATAGAGGTCAGACCTTTTAAATGTTGTATTTTAAACTGTAAATTAAATAAAATATTTAATTTTACCTAATACTGTATGATATATTGTTGTATTTCAGAAAACTAAATATTTGTTTAGATTTACAGTTAATATCTGAATTGATAGTTAAGAATTTATCAATAATTATTTAAGTTAAAATAGTAAATTTCACGGGTCAATATCTGACCTCTATGACCCAATCAACAGCCAATAGTGCAATAATATTAAATAATATTATGTAAGTAACTTTTTGATATAGAGCATTATTATTGATTCGCGGGGCACTTGGCGCACATTCCTGCTCTGTTCCAATTTAAAATTTTCAAATTACTTATTTATTAAATTTTTTAATACATTAATCGATATTAATGCATGTTTTGTAAAGTAAAATAATATTAATTGTTGAAATATTTAAAGTCTAAACTTAAAATAGATTTAAAATTACAAAACAGTGTTCTTCAATATTTAATGTCAGAAATGCGTTAAACCAACTGATTATTGCTTTTGTCTATTATGTCAATAAAAGAATTTTACCATTTAAAAATTTATTTGAAAACTATTCATTTATTAAAATTTTCTGTTGATTCTCTTGATTCTCAAATTTGCAGTGTTTTGAGAACCTCAGTCATGAGATCACAAAATTGAGCTCAATCTAAACTAAACAGTTATGAACCTTAAGTGAATGGGGTTCTTATACAAATAGTTACTCTAATAGCTTATGTTTACAAAAAAAAAAAATTCTTACAAAAATAAGACTTGTGTGACGTGATGTGAATAAGTTTTTAAATTGAATCCAAATGACCAGTACTTCTGTTGATAGTTTGAGCCAAAAATTGTGATTGAAATTTATATTTTATTAAATTGGATTTTATTACCATTAAAATGAAAATTTTATTTTCACTTTTGAAATACATTTGCTTTAAATCCAACCCAAAGATGGTCTTATAAGTTGAAAATATCCTCTATTAATGCTTAAGCTTTAGGTCAATATTCCAAAAGTGATTGTCTGCGAATTATGTTCACTCATTTGAAATATAATCTATACTTTATTTCGCTTACAAAAGTGTGAACTTTTATATAAACTAATTAACCACATAATGTTCCGACATTTAAGTTAATTAACATAAAAAAGTGTAATAATTCTATAATTTAGAAACATAAAATAAAATAACTAAAATATTTAGGTCTCTTTTCTGTGAATGAATTGTAAATAATAGAAACTGATTACTTTGCTTGTATAGAAACAAATAGAAATCTATTGTCTTATGTCTGTTGCACATTAAACATTGCACTCTATAGTTTAATTGCAGGCATGACAGCATTGAATTGAATTGAAGGCAGAAACATGATTGATCGCTATAAGTAATAAGAGCTTTGATGTATATCTTTGAGCCATAGGCCATAGTTCATGAATCAGTCTATTGGGAAATTATGACCATTTTTCTATTGATTCAATTAAAAAAAGAGTTTCCAATTAAGAACAGATGCCTAAAGAAAAAACATTGCTATAAAACGAATGAAGAGACCAATACTTGTTAATAGCGAGTGCATCGATCACTAGTTGTTGAGTTCCACATTTTGACTCAATCGCCAGATTCATCACCAGATTCATCACTAGATTCCGTTAAGCCGATGATTTATTATTAAACTTTTTCATGTATCGTTCGCTTATGGGATGGCTGTCAACAAAGACACTGTAAAGCATGTAAAGCATAGCACTTTTTGCTTCACTGAATTAATAATATTGATTTCGTGATATGCGGAATGCCCTGCAAATGCCTAAACTCAAAAAACTGACTTATATTCGGGTACATACATATTAATATTATATATAAGTTAATAGCCTTAACAAAATGAAGCGAAGCCCTTTTCATTTTTGTTACTGACATTTGTGCAGTGCTCCAAATCAATCAAACTGATTGCTGCTGCTTTTCGATGGGGTTATGCCTTCTTTACTTTTATATTTCCTTCTTCACATCATTTTTGTCAATGCAAAGAATTGCCGTCAAATTTTCGGTCAAATATAAAAAAGTTTTTGATTTAATGTCCAGTGAGTTCTGCGTAAACAAGAAAATAATAACTCCTATGTTTGAAGCGCTGTTGTCTAAATTGGTTTTCATTAAATTTTCTCGAATCAAATCCCAAAATTCTGTCAGAGTGTTGAACATGTGGTTTTTGACATATAAGGCTTATTTCACAGGACATGCGAGATGTCAAAAGTTTGGATACAATTGTGACACCAAAATAATACAATAATACTATACGTGACCAAATCAAGAGCAGGATATTGCGACTACAACTACAAGACAACTTTGTAATAATCTGATCCTTCAATATTTGATGTTTGGCTTCTTTCACATATACATAAGCCTTCTTTTACGAACTGGCCATTTCATGTTGTATTACCACTAACGCTAACATGAAGTGTCATTTTTGGTGTGGATTTCTTGTCAAAATAGCGATCAAGAGTATTCAGCCTATTCTTTCTCCCAATTATTCATATCTTTATAATATCGTTCTGTTTGCACTCTTCTGGAGAAATGAAAGACACCCTAAAATTGGTCTTAATCTTGAATTAGGACTGTTTCACAAGTAGTCATTTTGTTTTGTGTTTTGGCTCTTTTCGTGCAATACTAAAATAGTGTGCAAAAGAGTAAGTGTTAGTGGAATAGAGAAGTGATGAATGCCAGACGCAATCATATTTACTGCACAAATGCATTAACTTGTTAATGATGTGAAACACGAAAGTCACTGTGAAAATGAAGAGAAGCAGTCATAATATTTTAACTTATATTCTACAGCATTATTATTTAATTCAAACATAGACTCCAATGCAATTTATCTAAATTATATATAATAAATGCAATTTTAATCAAATCTCTTGTTTATTCAATTTTTGGTGTAATGTAGGAATTGTTAAGTAAAATATCATTTTTAATAATTATTCAAATTAAAAATCGAAGAATGCATTCTATGTTTGAAATGATTAAAGAAAGAACAAACCCCATGATTATAATAAAAATGCATAGAGAGATATAACGGTGATATAACATAAATTTTTAAGCATTATTTCTGACATATGGTAAAACTTCTCTATTTTGACAGAACTAAGTTATGAAACAAAACTGGTGGATACAGAACCGGTGTATTCTTCAAATGTTGAAACACAAACTGCGAACAGAATCGATACGAATTATTTTGATTCTCTCTTATGCTTGACTTATTCGTTTGATAAAAACTTATATATAAGCCTAAAAACAACGCCAAAGACATTCATTCCCCATACGATTTTCAACATAAAAACAAAATAAAATGTCTCAATAGAATATTGGTCTTAACTGAATTGTTTATTCTTAACCAAATAACTTACTCCTAAAGGTTTCACAGACAAAAAGGCTATTTCTTTGTTTAACTTCACAACAAATTCAAACCGAATTACTTTCTTCAATGTTTTGCTCAAATTTGTAAATAAACTATTTCTTACATCAGTTAGCGATGCCTTAATCTCAGCTGTCTATCCAGTGGTTCAATAAATAATACCACTATTAATACTGTTGTTGACTTAAAAAGAAAAATTCGTTTAATGATATATTTCTTCCATTCAATGAATGAAAAATTGAAAATTTGAGTTTCAAAAATAGTATCATTAACTTAACAATATTTGAAAGAAAGGTTGTTTTAAAAAATGATCTTCAATATGATAACTTACATGCCAGTGATGTACAGTACACATAAATTAGCCCACGAGGCACACAGCCTAACAAATTTCTTATTTTTTAGATATTTTATAAAACTCACTTTAAAGGAAATAAAATTTCTAATATTGTTCTTTTTGACTGTCTGGGATTTTTAAAAATTAATATAATTCTGTGAATAGTTCATGTTCTGTAACCTATTTCTTTAAAGGTATACAATTTCAAATTGAAAAGTGTTTTGTTATTCAAGTTTGTTATTTCTTACATTCATTATACAATACAGTAAACTTCCATTCATTTCGATTTAGACAGCGTTCCAGATTTGCTCTAATGCTTTACATTAGGCATACGGTATAATTCTGTTAATTTATTTGTAGATATACTCAAACTTCTATATCTTATAAGCAGAGAAACATAAAATAAGTTAAATAAAGTAATAGCGAAACAAACCCTTAAAGTAATTCTTTAAGTTTTTATCAAACAAATAATCAAATGTGTAATTTTTGATTATTTCTCAAGTTTTTTCTCAACTGACAATTCTTTACAAATTAATGAATTAAAAGCAATAATTTATTGAGTGTTTAGTAATTGATAATTTGTTTGATAAAAACTTAAAGAATTACTTTAAGGGTTTGTTTCCCTATTACTTTATTTGACTTATTTTTAACTTATTTAGTGTTTCTCTGCTTATAAGGTATTATGGTATACCTGAAACGCTATCAAAATCAAATGAACTAAAAGCTTGCATGTCATTGTCTTTCTTACAAACAGTAAAAAACATTTTGTTCAAATAGATTGATAATCGCATTAATATAAACTTAATTCTATCCAAAGGCTCAATCGGTCCGCGATCTAAAGACTTAAAGCAAACTCATATATTAAAAAATAGTTCAAATCTAAGTTACTATAAATTCTCTTTTTGTTAGCATTAAATCTTAGATTTGAAGCATTTTGAAAATATTGTTTTTGATCTCTAATCATTTGACGAAAACACGCAAATTCTAATCTGATAGCTTTAACTCATATGACATAAGATCACAATTTCCCCCATCAGTAATATGGTATAAGTGCGCATTATATTATATATTTTCAATATAAGATATTTATCTTTAATGCTTGTTTTATTAAAGGAACTTAAAAAGGACAGAATAAAATTTCATGAAAATCTTTTTGAATTGATTTAATAAAAATTGTTTTCTTAATGCAAATAAAGTCAAGTTCGTATTTGTAATCATTAAAAATTTTAATTTAAAAGCCTATAACGTCAAGCAGAAAAAGTATTTGAGAAATTATATTATTTAAGTAGAATTGGAAGCCCTGTATTTAACTTAGAGAGTAAGAAGATCTAAATAATCTATACATTGTGCCAAACAGAACAAAAATTCTACGCTTAAATTGCATGACATGCATAAAATAAATGGATGAACAAATGGTTTTCATATTCAAAATTTTATATCAATGATTATGTATTTGAAAATTTATAAAACTTATTAATTCTAATGGTATGACATAAAATATTTTAATGATATTTTATTTAAATGTATTGTTTTACAACTTTACTTATTCACTTATATGTTAGGGCTCGTCCAAATAGTGCGTACATAGAAAAAATTAACTTTTAGCCCACTCCCTCCCCTCGGTACGGATTTGCACGCTTTCATTCACCCCCCCCCCCCAAGTACGTACAGTCTTACTCAATCCCCCTAAATAATTAAACACAATTTAAATATAATTAAGTTTATTCGCCATTTAAAAGCGAGTAAAAATCAGACTGGAATTTCAGTTTGAGTGTCGGTGAAATTTCCTGAAAAGTAGTTAACTGAAGAAAACGTTTTTTACTCGCTGTTTAACCAATTTTTAAAATTTTTGATGATATGAATACGGTTTATTACATGTTTGTACGGTTTTGACAGACCCCTCCCCTCCCCTTGACTATGTACGCACTATTTGGACGAGCCCTTATCATTAACAATATACAGTGCATACATGTGCGGTCATTCAAACAGAGATATGTTCTTATAATCCCGGAAAAGATGCTGAGAAATAAGGGTTTACGAACTAATTTCATTATTTGACAAAATGTTACTTCTCATCAATTTAAATAAAAATGACATTTTCAATGACTAACAATTATTAATGTCCCGTCCCTTGAATTTTATCCCTAAGCACGACTGGAGTTTCCGGGATTTTATACAACTTTGTTTGAGTGACTGTACAGGTACTTTATATTAGAAATTGCAGATGAGTCGCAATCATCATATCCTTATCCTCTGAGTACTTCAATTTGAATTATTAAAAAAATAGATTAAACAGAGTCTCAATTTTATAATTGGTCTCAAAAATTAGAAATGTTTGCTCATATGAAAAGATGCAATACTCGAAATTACTTTGGAATTTGAATAATCCATCTTAAGAAAAGTAATTCATGCATAAAATCTAAAATTCAAATTATATAAAAGCCTTAATATTAAAATTTTAAAATTACATAGATATAATTTCAACAGAATCTTACTTTAATTAATTTTATTGGTTCAATTGTCAAATAATAAAGATGAAAGTCATGAAACTATTTTTCATTTTTATTTAATCGATTCACTCAAACCCATCATCAAATTCAATAAGAAATAATTTTAATATATTAAAGACCTTTAGAATTTAAGGGAAGGGCTTTACTAAAAAATAAACAGCTCTCTCAGTCTGTCTGTCTCTCTGTCCCTGTTTGTCTGTCTCTCTCCCTCTCTCATTCGCTGTGATCTAATGCTTACTTTGAATAATAGAATTACCGTAAATAAAAACGACATTATATTGGATTTTAGTCACAAAAACTAGTAAATTGATAAAAAGTGTTAGAAAAAAGTCTATGGAAATTATTTTTTAAAAATAATACTCAATGAAATAACTTTACGTTGAATATAATATAATAAAGTTAAAAATTAATTGAAAAACCTCTTTTTAAATTAAAACAGATTCATTTTATAGTTAAATTAAAATAAATTTAAAATTAAACTCTAATGTGATTCATGTCTTAAAATTAATTTAGAATTTTTCAATTGCCTATTATAGAGTTTGATTTTAAACAATGATTTTATTTGCAGTTTTAAAAGGTGTCGCATTAATTCTCACTCTTTTAGCATTAATTATGTGCAAAAGCATAAGTTTTAGTCTTTAATTAAAACTTAATGCATGAAGAGAACGAATATTTGAACCAATTCAATGGTAATTAATAAGTTAAAAATAATTTGTGTCATTAATAAACTAAAATGAATTAAACTAATGTCAGAAAACAATTTAATGTAAAATTTCTTTGCGTAAAATCAAAGCACTTTTCGAGTTCAAATGATTTGATCTAAATTTTAATAATGATAAGGACCACAGCATTTTTCTTTTGAAAAATAAAACATTGATTAATAAAAGTTTGAAACTGCTGCTAAAGAATATCAAAAAGTTGTTAATAGTTTAATAGAGTTTGATTGTTAGTGCATTCACAGGCATATCAATGATCAAAGAAAGAGCTGCTTATTATCATAGACTTTTAACGAATGCAATGAAGTTAATTAATGATAAAATGTTTCATTATGTCAATTGGCAAAACTGTTAGGATTGGAGACATCGCTTTCCCATTTAAAGTATTTGAACCCCTGGAATGGCTTTTGCCATCACCAGAAGCGGATACTGCAATGAAGCTCATTAACTGAATCCCATTCTCCCACAAGCGAACCATTGCATTATTCTGTATTGCAGGCAAAGGAAATTGGCTAATGTTTTGTGAAGGTTTGTAGAGGCGAAAGGCCTACACTCAAAGTTATGTTTGCTTGAAAGGTGAGGATAAGGTATACCATTATAAGAGCTGCTCTGCTTTCTCTAATAGCACTTCAACTGGTGATTTCATTCAGTTAGAGAGAAAGTTGCAAAAAATAAATAACAAAAAATACACACGAGTACAGTACATGTGTGGTTAAGGCTGTGCACCCAAAAAGCATAGATAGCCGAGGGGTGCTTTGGCTATAATAGAGACCAAAAAAATATTATGAAATATGTTTGAATCACTATTCGTGAAATGCCGGTGTCAGTGACCCAAGCATTTCAAGGGATAGCATGACTGCACTCAAGAATAGATTGGCTCTGAGTTTCTAAGACTCACCAAAATAAGGTTTTCAGCGTAGGCAACAGCTAAAGTCATTTAATACAATAGTATTGATAATATATTATAGATTTTATATTCTTGAATCTGCTCTTAGTTTTATATAACTTATCTCTGATATACTCAACTGATGTTATCATCACTTCAAATAATCTTCTGTAACAATGAGAACAATTTCTGCTCATGTAATGCCCTTTGACTTGAGCTAACGGTTGAAGAAAAAAATATATTAAATTAGCCCTTAATAGAAAAATTAGAAAACAATGGTTATTACTATAAATGATTATTCTAGTGATTTGACTTTTATTTGTCATAACTGAGAGCACAATATTTTTCCATCAATTGGTTTTGAGTACTCAACGAAATCTCCAAACAGTTATTTACCAAATGGTTTGATTGTGATTCTTGTCTAAACTCTTATATTAATATAACAACTCTTACCATCTTTTTAAACTTGTATACTTTGTAATGGTTGACACAATAGAGTGAGTTTGTGTGTGTGCTTGTGCTTCACGCACGATAACACACTATTTGAATTGGCCTCTTATGCAAGAAGACGAATGCATTTCAATAAATATCTAGAATCTATTGTGTGCATCTATATTATGCACCAGATATGGCATTCATTGAATATCGAATGAAGCTTCAGATCATTTTACAATGAAATCTTTTCTTTGAAAGCCATGAATTTGTATTTCTTATACATAAATATAAATTTAGTGCTATCAAAGTCTTAATATAGTTCTCAACCAGTTCTCAACTTTTTACTTAAATTAAGGAACAACTCATGCAAAGCACGCTCTGTTTTGTGAGAAGAATTGCTAAACATTACTCACTCGAATGGAATTCAAATAATATATACCTGTATTTGTCAACATTTTTCTTTAATAATCAAAATATTCTGAACTCTAATTTTGATTCATTTGATCGTATATTTGCTGACGACTGTAATATACAGTATTATGTATAACATTGATCTCGTGAATAGCATTTTCTGGTGAATACTTCAAAACATATACTAATATAGTATAGTATGGTATAGTATGGTATTTTCTGGAATTGTATTGCCTTCCTTTTCGCTCATGTAATGTAAAAATTTAAACATAACATCACACTTCAATTCTATCACATTTCGAATCTCTCCCCCCCCCCCCCCCTCTATATCTGTTCTCTTCTATGCTTTCATATTTCATAAAACCTAACATAAAGTTCACATATCTCTATTGAAGTATTGGAGCTATACTGTACACAAGAGTAGCTGACAATTAATTTTAATCATTCCTTTTCTGAACAATTTTGGTACAGAATTCTGAATTATTTTGAAGTAATAGTAACCATAAATATAAAAATAGGTAATTATATAAATTTTATCTTGTCAAATTAGTCTTTATTATAGTGGAGAATATACTGTAATAAAATATGAACAAATTTCCACATTGAATAAGTGGCCCATAAATCGCATTCCTTTGAATGTTAGCTACTGTTTGCATACTATATGCAACTTATGTGTTCCTACAGTACATTATTTGCTATCATTCATACTAAAGTGAATGCCAATGTCTAAAACTGGAAATACTTTTAGTGGAGGAAATGAGACCAAATATGCAGCAAAAAAGCCTTTGAAAAGCTGCGGGATATAAGCGTTTGGGAGGACAAGAATACAAGATACATGACATACAATATTGCACTGATGTTCTGATACTTCACATTTGTGTTGTTCAATGCAATAAAGTTCAGTATGTGTGTGCTGTGCATACATACTTTACATGGCAAACAGAATTTCTCTGTTATACTTGATTTTCACGTTTCTCTTCAATATTAGTTCTTTACTTTAAAAAATACGTTTTTCTATTGTTTATAGATTTTATTAATTTCATGCCCTGTTTTCAGTGCTGAACATCAATGTTTGTCATCTAATTATAAGATAAGTTTGCAGCAAATATTTGAAATATTTAGAGAATAAAATCTGAGAAAGTTTTAAATAATCAAAATTATTCTACAAATGTGTAAACATATCGTAACATTTTTATGCTGACATATGGCAATAGAGCATATAAAATATATGACTAAAGCCACCATTAGATAAGGTTTTGATAGAACCTAAATGACTACTTCTAAGTACTATTGTATTGAAGAGAAAGTAAAGATACTGTAGTGAAAAACGCATTCATAAATTTGAGCAAAAAAGGATTCAACAGAATTTGAAAGCAATGAAATGAAGCAAACGTTTTCTTGATGGCTAATATCTTATTTCATTCACATATACCATCATTGATATCACATTTTGTGGAGACGATTCAATTACTGAGTTTTATATAGAAATCTATATAAATAGCATAGAGGTCTTAATATTACAGTATATATTAAAGTTAGTTATGCTGGTATCGCAAGTACTAGAGTAGGTGTCTTCTCATTTCGTTGTATTTCATTTTGCTCTAAACTGAAAGCTCTTCACAAATACAAAAATTACATATAATTGTTTAATTTGATTCAAAGAATATTTTAAATGGTTTGCTTATAAAACTGTTTGTTGTTAAGGAGTAAAGTGGTGAAAATTTGGTACTACACAGATTGCTGTACACATTGTATATAGATTTGCTATTTTCGCTACAAAATTTTCAAAATTTCAAATAAATATATCCTGTAATTAACTATGCTTGTAGACTCCTTTTAAAAAACCTGTAGCTTGGTTATTTTTATGGGCATATTTTTCAACTTTTATCTAATGAATGCAAAGATCGAATTTTTTTCAAATATAGCGAAGTGAAAATACAGAGGAAAGATTATGCAGCCAAATGCAAAACAGCGAAGTAGAGAGCATAGAGAGCAACGTGCACTCGCATATACAATATTTTCATGTTTAACTAATACTCTTTTAGCAAAAAATGGACTTTATTTTCGTTCATATTTTGCTACCGTTTCATTTTTTAACTTATGATTATTGGCAGCTCAATAGTTGAGTGGCTCAGTCAGGAAGAACTCCAATGAGTTATTGAATCGTTTTTTCATTTTAGTGCTTCTCATAGAGCACTATTGCATTTCTTAACGTAATCGATCCAAAATTGTAGCCAGTCTTGAGTCTTTTCCGATGATTTGTCTCAATGGCTTATCATTATGCATTCTCAAATTGCTAGTGCACGCTCTCATTCTCCACTTTATGCTTCTCATCAGTTCTGATACTTCGCATGGATAGTGATACTCAGGCAAAAGGGATCAACTAAATTAGATAAGAAATAGCTCTCCATTTAGAGTTTGCTATAAAGTCCATCGAACTTTATGCTCTTTATGGTCTGATACTGGCATTGATGACACATTCGCTCAAATGATGGCTCGTTCCTTTCAATAGATTCATGTAATTTATTATTCACAAGCTCTTAACAAACTTATCAATCAGTTATACTTTTGTATACATTGCTCATAAATATATAAAAAATTTTTAATTTTTAAATTTTAAATTTAATGCAAAGCTTTTATAGTTTTGTCAAAAATATCTTATGGGTAATAAACGCAACCGTACCCAGCTATGGGTCAAGGGATCATCTCTCCAGACTTTTAAGTGTAGGTCTGTTCAGAGATGTCTACAACTTGTTAGGAGGGGAAGGGGGTAAACCTAAAATTTTTTTAAAAATTTCTCCCCTTATTAGAAAAACAATGTGTTTTGCTGCTATATTTTGACCAATTAAAGCATAAATTTAATTTAAAGTCTTATAAACAAATGAAGATTTTAATCAAATTTGATTTTTTTTATCTAAGTCAAAAAGGAACCGACTCATTCATAATTCAATTTTTGCAAATAAATATTTAGCTTATATATTAAGACGAAAACATATTTAAAAGCGTATTAAGAAATTGAAAAAATCTAATTGTCAGTCAAGTACTGGTAGAGTAACCGTACTGTAGATGAAGAAAAAACTATTGTGACTGTATTTGTTTCTGTTCGATCCGTTAAAATACTATTTTTCAAATAATACACTTCTGAATAACTTTTGAAAATTAATTTATTTCTCGTGAACTTTTAAAATGTTTATTTTCATGAACTATTTTCAATCAGTCAACAAAAATTTTAATATAATATAATAGTTTAAAATTGAAAATATAGAGGTTTTTGTGTTTGTTTTTCATTTTCAGACTTGCATTTCATGAGTCGATATCTGACTAAAGTATAGCGAAATGAAAAGCATCGCAGAATAGTTTGTAATGCATTTAAATCCGAATCTGTCAAAGATTTCCCAAATGAATTAAAATTCATTGCAACTGAGAATATACTGCAATAGTTACTATTTATTCAATAAAGTTGACTTATGAACCCTTAATGCTCCAAATGTTAGTCTAAAAAATGCCTCAACATTCCTTAGTGTTAATACATTGCACACCCTTTTTAATAATCTTTTTAGAGTCTGTCTGTCTGTCTCTCCCTCTCTCCTCACACATACACACATAACAACTCTCATGTCTTTGCTCTTCAATAATATAAAAAATAAAATCCACTGCATTGACACTTTTTAAGATTGCAGTCATACTTATGCATATTCAGAATTTACTGACAAGGAGTGGTACCCAACTGTCAATCGACGATTTCGCTGAAACTTATATCAAATTCTTATCTCGTGTGTGCAATGCAGGCAAATAGATTAAGGTAAAGGTAAACTTTCCTGAACTCGAGATTCTCGCGGACACGTCATAAAGGGTCACAAAATAATTAATTAATAAATATTGAAAATTGATACTCAGGAGATAGTAATTAGTAACATTACACTTGCAATAATTATACATAATTAATGATTACCTGCAATTGATTAGAATATCAGATTTGATGCGCGAACTCTATTTTCCTGCGTAGGCGTTGTGTAACAAAACGAGTGTATAGTTTTGGCGTTCGTGTCCGATAATGCGTCATATATTTTTAAGACCATATAAAGATACATACTTTCATGTATATCAGCTTAAATTTTTAAACGAAAAGTTCGTTACATATCAATGAAAAGGTATCTGTTTATCAACAAAATTCTGAACTAAAATTATTGTTTTTCCAAATTTTATTATAATAATTATCGAGTCAAATATGAAAATCAGTTTCAAAATTCTTTTCTTTGGTGAAATTATTTTTGATAATGAAGCATATAATTACAGTACAGTTAGCTAATGATATATGCTTTACATGAAATATCGCCTTTTTTAGTCTTTGGTAATACCTTTCGAGTTATGTTGCTTTTAGATCATAAATGGCAATCAATATATCTTATCATTTAAAATATATATACGAATAAATACAATGAAATGAATCATATATGAATATCAAACTTTAAAATCGAATAACTCGAATTGTATTGGTCGAAAAAATTTCATAAGCATATCTGTGCTTTTCATGTGTTTCTGAACAAGAATCGATCAAAAAACTCGAAACATATGTTAGCTTATTATGTTTTATTCTTAAATAATAAGAGATGGTGAAAAACTTGACGAGGGCAGCCAATTCCTATACCACATTGCTTTATTTTATTAGTAAAAAGTTTGATTTAACTTTCAGCCAAATCGTCGATTGACAATTAGGTATTACTCCCTGTGAGAATATACAGTATTTTATAACATACTAGTAATATATATAAAGCACATATAAATTTGTGCGTTTGATATATTTCTTGAATTTTTATTTTTTAAGCCAATCTTTGCAGCTGTTGCAGCATTGCTGTGATCATCACAGAGAAAATTGAAGCGAATCTCATCACAAAATTTATATGAATGCTTCTCCTTTTTACCTGAAATCTTAATATTTGTGTAACTCAATACATTGTCTTTTATATATATTATTCTGTGTATTATTATATTATAGCCAAAGACTCAACATATTCGAAAATCCGGGTTTTCTCGGTTTAACTCTAAACGTTCGGAAACTAAGAAGAGTGTCATTTCCTTACTTAAACCTCAACTATTAAATTTATATCAAATAATATTTATTATTATTCCCAATTTTACCAAATAATTTATAAATTATATTTTCTTTAAATATAAAAGTTTTTCAGAGTTTTTTTTATCCGAAAATGTTGAGTCTCTGTTTATAATTATATATTTTCATTTTATACAACACTAAGAAAATTGTTTTTAGCGTATTAGGGCATCAATTGTCATAATAACTGAAATGCCATACATTTCAATGTTTTTTTAATTAATTCTATGGAGACTTGATATTTGCCACTCTATTCACAAACGAAACATTCAGATAATTTGTTAATTAAAAATGTTTTGCATATTTTAATTTTCATGCCTACATATGTTTCATTCATATTTCATTATTAACAGTATTAAAATTCACAATTTGTTGCCTACAATTATCGCAAAGAAATGATTCGAATAGTATTTTAATTAAAATAGCTATAATACTCGCTTTATATGCATGACATACCAGAGTATAGTTTTCCTGAGTCAAAAATAATATTAACTTCAATACTGAGTAAACCTTCTGATAATTTGAGCCTTTCTAACAAATTTATTGTCAGCAAATTATTATTACTGATAGTATTTCTCTCTCGTACCACTTAAAGCTTGTAAAATAACTATTTGAATGTTAGGTATCAACTAAATTATAAAGTTTATAAATTTCTTGAATCGAAAATCAAGTCTTTAAATGTTTTCAATTATAAGAAGTGCTCATTAAATGAAATAAATGTTAACTAAAGAGCATTGTTATTGTCTCTCAGAAAACAATCTCATTTTCAATTAAGAAATATTATTCAATTCAACTGAGCTCGTGTTTTATAATTCATAAACTTAAGCCATTTTTTGCACTCTATTGTAACTTTACTTCACATATTTATGTAATAAACTCCATCAACACGTTATGGTTTCACTTACAAACAGCGAACAATTGAAATCTTAGTTCTAGAGCTACATTGCCATCAAGTAATAGAATACATATAAGTTATGATATAACTATTAAATTAATTTATAATTTCTTTAATTCAAACCCAATAAAACTTTTCTAATAATACTATTATTACTCAATAGAAGTATTTATTGATTACAATTGAGTTTTATCAGGTTTTTATAATTTTTATATAATAATTTGTTTATCTTTATAACATTAAAAATGTATGCTTTGTTTTATATATAATTTATGCAACATTCACATTTTTACTTAAACAGGTATTTAAACTTTACTTTACTGAATGTATTCAATTATTTGCCTTCAAGTGAAATATTATGTACTAAAGTAATCATGTTTTGCTTCTACATCAATGACATTATTATCTTAATTAAAATTTTGAGTTTATTTTAAAGACGATACAATTAAATCAAATAGAATAAAGAGAATAGAATTAAGATTTTTTCTCTAAATTCTCAATTATTAAGACAATATCAATTATTTTTTTCATTTGTATTCATAAGCGCCCTTTGACCTTCTATTTAGTATTTTATACATGTATTAAAGTATATTATACTGGTATTACATGATATAAATTGGCATAAAAACTATTTGACCGAATGTTTCCTTTAATTTAAATCACTATACAATACACAGTATTTCTATAATTAACTTAATTTAAAATTGCAATTTGTTTTACGCTATATTTACCTAATTATTTCAATTAATGATTTAACAATAATTTTATTGTGATTGAAATATTGTGAAACTTATCATTAGATTAAAACAAAAAGTGATTGTTTGCTTGTTCTCACAATTTGGACTCAAGGAAGACATGAATTTTTCGCTTCTTTTAACTTACTTTTTGTAATCGATATTTCCACTTGATTTCGTTCTATTGTTTTTCAGATTTCGCTTTAACTCAAGCATTTACTAATTGCATCTCTTACCAAACTAATGGATTCTTTCTCTTGATTTCCTTTACTTCGTTTCTATATATAATTTTAAGACCAATTTAGTCTCTATTGGATTTTCGATTCAATCTCATTGAATGGTATCTCTCGATTCGCCATTTCTTTCAACAACGTATTTAAAAATTAATTAGACTGTAATTTTTAAAAGGGTTTAAATTAAAATTAAATATAACAAGTATTGTATTAATATAATTGATGTAATATATTATTAATTACAAACAAATAATCGCAAATAATATATATTACTTGAATAGTAATTTGTATTCCTTGAGATTTAATTGAAGAGAGCATTTGATTTAGTATAGGCTTATAATTTATAGAGCGCTCGTCACTGGTTATACAAAAGAACAATAATGCATTGTGTTCATCAAATTCATGCATGTTAACTATAGTGAACAAGTTGTACTCCTCATTGTGTGCACTAAATAAATAAAATAAGAAAATGCTGGTATTCAATGAAATGCAAGCTTTTGAAGAATTGGCAAGTAGTCAGATATTCTTAAATTCTTCATTGTTCACTTTATTTTTATGTGTGTATTTGCCTGTATCAGCTTGTTTTATGCCATCAACTGTTAGCGCTGTGCCATTTTCTCTTTGATAGACATCATGAATAAAAGAAGGATATAATGCTGATCTCAGCTAAACCTTTGAAATGGTCAGCTCTTTGAGTGTAAAGTAACCTTTCTCAAGATGAGCAAAATAAGTACTGTAGCAGTGATGCACCACTTTTTAACAGTGATTTTTTGTTGCATTTTAAACGTTTGCTTTCCAGAGAATCATCATTGAGCTCAACTGTGCTTTTCCACACATACATACACTCAACTACAATAAGACAATGTTAACTCCCGAATAAGATTAATGATTCGCAAAGTTGATGTTTTTCGGTCTTACAATCTCTGATACTGTACAATACCTGCAAACTGAATGGCAGATACAGTACGTTTCCTTCCACTTGCTGCTCATTTAATACAGAAAACCCTAACACTTGCCTCTTATCAGGCGCACTATTGTTGATAAATGTTCTCTAGCTTTAAAAACTAGCGTATCCTTAGCTTTTTTTTAAAATAATTTTCTTATTTTTTGTAAATAAAATTTTCTAATTTTTAACCTAATTTATTGTTCACTTTGAAAGCTGTTTCAAGAGTTTCTAAAATAAAACTTTGTTTTCATTTCAATTTTTTCAACATAATAAGGAATTTTGTAAAAGTTTGGATAAAAACTTGTATAAAAATAACACAAAAATTGAATTGAATTCATCAAACTTTCACTTTAGGTGAGTTCCACATTTATATAAGTATTACTGAAACTGCATATCAAATGCTTGACAACATTTACTAACTCAAAAATATGTTATAAAGCTTTTTAAATTTAATCGTTGAGCCGAACATAATTGCAGCGCATCGTGAGTTTCGGTAAAATTGTGACCTATCGTGACATGTTAGACACGATCTGATGCCATTGAATGACATTCTGCAACCAACTCTCCAATACGCTCGAGTGACTGTGTAGTCTGCCATCAAACTGAATCAAAGTCGACATCTGCAGTAGTATTTGTGTTGAAGCCATCATATAGTAAAGCTTTACACCTTATGATCATTTACGTTATTCTCTCTCTCGATTCACTCACACTTTCTTTCTCTACTCTCTCTGTAAATATTGTGTGACTCACATAATAAAAAGCTGTAACTATTTTATATGGCATTCATTTTGTCTTATTTGCTTTGAAATAAGTATACCAACAAAGTTTGACACCACATACTTTTCTATTAAATAAATGCTTCACAACTCACGCATCGCATCTCCACCTCATTTATTCTATTCATAACAGGATTCTGTTGTGTAAAACCTATTTTCATTAGGATCTAATAATTGTGTAAATAATAAGTCGTTCTTCTCCTCAATTAAAAAATTTTCTTATTTTTATGTTCTTTGATATTAAATTTATATAAATGATAAAAATAGCTCATACACTCTCATACACTCTCATACACTCTCATACACTCTCATACACTCTGATAGACTCATTCGCATTATAGAAGTAAATCTTTCCGCAAAAATTTCAAGTTTACATTTGCTCATTATTTTTACCCAAATAATGGAATATATGATGGGATTCTGTGGGATATCATTCTCTCTGTTATGAATAACATTTCTCCTGCAGCACAGTTTGGTTAATGACATTTTTTTCTTCAGCCATGGGCTCATATTTCTTTATAGTATTGTTGTACAGACAGCTAATTGGATTGGAAATGCAGCCCATATTATATATGGAATTTTTATTTCCTCTCGGGCTCAAAAACTAATTTCATATTTGATGCTGAGCTCCATTTTTTAAAATGATTTTCTTTTTAAAGCAAAATTTAACTCAATAAATGTTAAGCTCTGATTTACTCCATTCATTCCTTCTACAAAAAAAATTATTTGAATTATTTTCTATTAATATAATACTTTTTCAGTTTCCTTTCAAAAGATAACTAAACAAATCAACGGAAAGGTTTGCTTAAAGTAGATCTTATTCATTATTAAGCCCTCTATAAGTAATTTATTATTTGCTTTACATTTTTTGAATACTATAAATTTTTTTATTTGCGCTTTGAATCAAACTTTGTCCTCAATTTTAAATTGATAGTTAAGTCAATAAACAATTTATTAATGAACATTAAATAAAAATATTTTCAAAATGCTTTTTCAAACAACTCTTCAATGAATTTAAAGATAAACCTCATATATATATATCTTCTTTTTAAAAGTTTTGACATATTTTCAGTAATCTTAAAATCAATCCATCGATTCTATACAATTGTGATAATCATTATTTAAAGATATATTTTATTTATGACTTTAATGTCAATGATATATTCACTATTTTCTTAAGTAATTCTTCAAAATTCTTGCATTTTTCAAATATTACTTCACTCTATTAATTTTGATAATATTCAATTCTATAAAAAATATGTTCTGTATTTGATTTACAATGAATGTAATTTAATTTTTGATGACAATTCTGTTATAAATGATATTTCATATGTTAACAATGCTTATATTGATTCAGTTTTCCAGTTCCCCAAAAGAATAACATATTTTATAAAGAATTTGTTGGTTTCATTCATTATATTTGGTTATTCGTTTGTTCCTCAAACCATTCATACCATTCATACATATTTAATATTTTTCCAAAAATGTCTGATAAAAAAATGCAATCAGTTATTGCTCTCATACCTTTCATCATAAAGCACTCGCATCTTAAATGACTATTCATTAAACTATGAATAAAATGGTGTTAACATTTATATATAAATCTTTAGGAATGAAACTCTATTCTCATGCAAAGAAAATCTCTGTTTTTTGTGAAACAGAATAAAATTGTAAGAATATATGAATGTCTTATCATTTTCTTTTCCTTCTCATATTATTAATGAGTGATTTCTTTCACTAACATAGTAAGTAAATATTATGGCTGAGGATTCAAATTGTACCCAAAAGGAGATTTGAGCAATAATGGCTCTCAAACCATCTCAGCTTTACATTTGCTTTTTTAGAACAGATACAGTGCTGTACAGTACTTACTTATATAAATACATACTACTAGTACTGGTATATTATACCACTTTTTATCATTTATTGATTTGCTTTTCAGGGATTCACTAAAATATGAGTTTTTATCCCTATGAACATCTACTTTACTTAGCCCACAAGCAATATATGAATACATTGACATATCTTTACCATTGTCATAATTTTCAGTATAGTATCTTCTGTTTACTAAAGTAAAGCTTGAGTTTCAACGGTAAAATAGATTCTAAATGGGCTTTACTCTCACCTTTAAGTTCATTTATATTGCATTCAAGTGACACCAGTCTTTGGCAGGTCTATCAGTTATTATTCAGAAGCTCTAATAAGCGAATTCTCCGCCTCGTTGTTAAGGTGTTATGAGGACAATGCTTATGGCCTGTGGATTACTATTTGGCGAGTTTTATTCTTTTTCTACTCTTTAGAACGATATTTTATTATTATATGCAGTACTCATGCAGTCCAATACTGTATTATCCGAATTGCACTTTAACGGCACACACAGTTATCCACCTTTTATTCCGCTAAAAAGATTCTGCGCTACTTTGCTTTTTATCTCAGTTATTATTCTTGTTCTTATCTGTTGTCAGCATTGATTCTATGAAGAAATGATCGCATGTCAAAGAATTAGTTCAACACATTGATAGATTAACTTAAATAGAATGTCGTACCAGTAATGTCACCAACTTTTCGGCATACTTTCAGACACCAAAATATATCACTGAATCTAAACTTTGAAACAAACTACTGTTATTAATAACAATATTTATACTATGATAAGACTCATCGCTCATTATCTAAACATCAAAACTATTATTAATGATTTTGTGACTCTAAATATTTATTTTCTCAGAGAATATTATTTAACATTAAACTTAAGTATGATTTTTCAAGTAGTTTTTCAGATTTGACATAATTCTTGAGCTTAACATCTATTAATGGATTATTTAAATTCATCATAAATTAAAATAAAGTTTTTATTTCATAATACTTTGATATTTAATAATTTTTATCTATTATTCTATTCATTTTAAAAACTAAAATCAATAATATAGTCTCATTTCACACTTATTAACATTAAAAATCCAAACTAAATGTGAGTTATGGTATACGTTATTTCAGAATAAGACTTATGTTGAGATCAAAAAGGAAAATCAATGCCAAAAGAATTAACTGAAATACAATACTCAATGCATAATACTTTAGATCCACTGTTACAGTAGTACTCATTATTACTGTAAAAGAAATAGCTGTTGAGCTTTAAGGATAATTTTGTTACTCTCCTCTAATTTAATGGTTAAATAACAATTTACAAGTTTATGTGTAGTTTATTTGTTATGTTAAGCAAAATAGAGACGCATCAAAACACATCACATTTGAAGTGATGAAGTTTTTTACTGTTATATAAAATATTTTCTTATTGTATACTTCGGGCAATACTGACTGGATATCACGATATCACCACATTTGCTAACATTTTTCTAAAACTATAATTGAACTGTAATTGAGTGTGAAATTATTTTCTCTTATTCCTCTTATTTAATTAGACAGTAAGAAAATAAGTTTATTTGAGTCTCGATTTACTCTACATTAATATTTAGCTCACGGTATATCTTATGAATCTTATGAAATTGATATTAATGATAATTATTATTAATGTTCAATCTCACAAGTAAATGAAGCGAAGTATTCTTAATTGAAAACAAATTCTGATTCAATGTGAGATCATTTAAGCACTGTATGCACTAAATTTATGTTCAACTTTATCATATAAAGCCTGTTTCAAGTATGCATGTATTGAGAGGTTCTTAGGAATGTTGGGGTTAAGTTAAAGCATATCTCACATCTTTCAAGAAGCTGAGCTCAGCTTACATAAGATCAAATTTTTGTCTTTTCTTAGAGATAGTATAAACTGTATAATCAGTATAGGAAAGTATTTGTGTTTAACTAAATAGTAAACAAATATTGAAATCATAATTTTCCTTATTGTCGCTTAAGAGTAAATTGCGAAACAGGAACCTACTGTACGCGTACATATTATGCAAAATAAAACTATTAGGTAAAAATGTGCTTTTTGAGCAGTATATGGTTTCATCCAACAAAGGTCTAAAATCCTTAACAAAATCTCTAATAATGATCGGTTCATAATTTTATTCACTTTCCTATAATTTAATCTCAAAAAGAGATATTAAAGAAACATTTATTTTCATTGAAAAGAAATTATTGTTTAGCGAGTGATAAGCTTTTATCTAATTTAAATGGCAATTAATTATATGACAAAAGACTTAATCGCTTCATAATTATTTTCATCAGTTATTCAAAATGTTAAGCTTATAATAATGAACAAAGTTATTGTTAATTAACTCTATGAAAGTCACATTCAGTGATATTCAGAGTCTCTATTTTTTCGGAATTAAAATTATAAATTTGTTTATGATTAAGAAATAACTGGATTTTTTCGGAACACAAAATAAAATCTTTAGGCATTTTAAATAATGTATTGTGTTTTTCTTAATAATGTTTTTATTATACATAATATAGTTTTCTAAGATTTTAAATTAATTTTGTTCAAAATTAGATAAACTGAACTATTAATAAAATTAGAAAATTTTGGAAAAGGTGTAAAATTTTTTATTTTGTAAATTACTGTAAACTTATTCTATTTTATAAAAAAAATTTGTGTTCCCCCAAAAAGTAGAGACTCTGGTCATATAATAAAAGCCTCGATCGAATAAAAATATACAGAAGAGTAATAAATCTGCTATAAATCATCAAAGATTTATTAACAAATATTTTATTATCACATTGAATGTTCGCTTTTAAATCTGCAAACTTTTGAAAATGACAAAGTTTCGAAAATTAAATTCTGTATTACTAATGCGTACAGTATAAAAATATTTACAGCATAACAATTTGTTATGCATAATATCTCTAGAAAAGTACAATGCTCTATATGCTGGATGTTGGGCAGAGTGTTTTAATAGTGCTTAAAACATACTAACTTGTAAGTTGTAAGCTAATCTAAATCTTACATGTTAGCTGTTCGTAAAAAAACTAGAAATTTTATTTTCAATGTTTAATTATTTTCTAATAAATTCTTTTAAAGTGAAGATTTGCAAAATTGATTACTATGTATGCGAGCAAAACCTATTTAATTAATCCTCTATAAAGTGAGATTAATTTTCTTCAAATTGTGTATAATTGTGAAATACATTCTCGAATTCCTAACACTGTACTTATTTATTATTTGTTTATTAAATTAAACTATTTTTCTGAGTTAGAATAAACAAACATTTAAAACTAATAACACATTATTTAAAAACTTCTAATTCAATACA
>JAQGCH010000252.1:0-27842 GCA_034699485.1 Nanhermannia elegantula
TATTCAACAAACAATAAGAAATGTTTTTCATTCGGCAACGATTTTGTTTGTGGCGCATAAGATAGAATCAGTGCTCAGTTGTGACCGAATAATAGTTATGGACAGTGGAAAAGTGGCAGAAATAGGAACACCCGATAATCTTATGCAGAATTGCAATTCTTTGTTCTATAAACTATGCAATTGATAGTAATTATTATCTTTGAAATTAAATTATTTAATAATCAATGTTAATTACTTACTATATATTTTTCTAATAAATTTCATTTTAAAAATAATCCCAAATCTATTACATTTTTATTTTTTCTTATATATTATTCACTGTATAAACTTATTATTAGTTTCATTGATTAATTTTAAAAAATCGATTTTCCAGAGACTACACTCGATGTAATTTTAAAAATTATCATTTCATCTGATCGTCAATTTATATGCGTATTTGATTTTGAATTCAATCTGTTCTTTGATATCTTTATTTCATGAAATTTTTATCTCAGTCTTGATTTTTTACGTCTGTGTTCTATCTCTGTGTGATATCTTAATTTCAAATACTCGTTAAAATTATTATTTTGAGTTAAAGTAACTTTATTTGACTCAATAAATAAATTCTTTATAGAAAAAAAACAAAATTCTATTTGAAAAACATGTTTTTGTGCTTTTACTACTCATTTTGATGCATTTCTAGAAATTCAGTCAAAATAATCATATTTAACACATTTTGAGCAATAAATACAAACAAATGATATAACTTTATTGATTTATTTGTTATTTTCAAACATAAATTTTTTGTAATTCTGTTGATCATAAGTGAATTCTGTTTGTAAGAAAAGAAGTGTTTTCAGCATTAACCTCAAAATAAAGGCAATTGTCCGTCAATTTAACATACAATCAATTCAACTGAATATTACTGTAAAAGTGACTTAAACATAAACTTATGTTCTATAATATTATAAAGTGATGATTTTGTGGATCTGACCATCTTTTCTGTGAAAATACAAGTAATTCATAGAAATAAAATTCAGTCTGTATCGCAAAATCTCGATTCTCAACATCTGTTCCTTTATTGAAAGCTAACTCTAAAGGCTCTAAAGAAGCGAATACTAGAAACTAATGCCAGTGAGAACACAACTATCAGTCGATTCATACTTCGAAAACACATGAAATCCAAAAGTAATCAATAAATTTATAATATATAAAGAATACATTGTTCTTTTGTAATGCATTAGATTCGATTAAATTTGATATTAAGTAAAGAAATGTTTGTAGAAATATATGACTATTGCCGGACGGCTAACACATGAATTATGGTATTTGTGATTCTCGAAAGAATACATGAATCACACCCAATAACCCAAATGACATGTCCCACATGCTCTATGTGTTAGCTTTTATATAAAGTGAAGTTTTAAGAAAAATAGAATTGAGATCAATATCTATGAGACTATACTATAAAGCGAATTGAGGCATAAATAAAGGTTATATCACTTCTATTTAATGATATCACGTACAAGTGCCTAATGATTAGGTCTGCATCAATGCATCCCAACCAATGCAAATCTAAAAACTGTTCTCACTCTAACATTAATTGATTGTTCAAAAAACCCGTAATTTTCTTCATTCAAATACTGCATAAAGCACTTAAAGATAAGCCATATTTTCATTTATAAAATGAAAACTTTTGTTTTGTAACATCAATTTCTTTTAAACATAACTTTAATGCAGTACTAATACAAGAGGAGAATGAAAAATAGTAACTCATTCTCATTTGACTCTTGAAAAGCCCTATTATATAGAAAATCCATATCAATCATAAATAAGCTAACATTCGTTTTATGTAACATATTATAAATATATATGTTATGACGAAAGTGGAAATCATTAAATACTAGAAGAGCCCAAAAGGTCAAAGGCATAAGCAATGGCTTTAAAACTCCAAACCTAACCTATGACCTAACCTTAATCTATCTGAAATTAGTGTTGATTTTAATCACAATTTCCAGGATTCAATGATTTTCTAAATTCGTCATAACATATACTGTATATCTTTTTTACAGAAATAAGAATACATAGGAGAACATACTTTTACCAAATAAGAGTCAAAGTAGTGTCGTCTGATTGTTATGATTTCACGTCTCAAACCGCAAATGTTTAATTTTAACCAATTATACAAAATGTATCTTATTTTATAATTTGTTTTTAAAATGCAAAATAGTGAGCCATCATATGATAGATTTTCAAAAGATGTTATAGAGTATAAGCTTTTGATATTTTAAGGCATAAAATTATACAACATATTATTTTCTGTTTCCGGATGAGTTTTAATTACTCTAATGATTGAAGCTAAGACTGAAGAATGTAAAGCGTCAAGACCAGTCCACTGCATAAATAACTTTTAATTTGGTCCGGTCTGTTGCGTAATGCATTACTAACTCAACTCTCGATATTTTAAAATTGTTTATAAAACCAAAACTTTAATTTTAAACCCAAATTATTCTCTATCACTCTAAACTCAGCTCAGCCTGGGCTCGTCACTAGGCTCAGAGGCCGTGAGCCTAGACCCACTTAGATTCACATGATTAAACCTGCTGAGTTTTCTTACAAAATTTTAGTCAAAATAAATGTATTTTAATATTCATGTTGTTAACTTAAGGAGGGAGAATGGCCCAGAGGAAAGGTGCCGGACTCATTATCGAAGCGTCGTGGGTTCAAACCCTGGATTCGAAGCTGTTTTTCTACGATGTGCTGGCGACATATCCATTGTTTTATAACAATCACATGGGGCTCCACTCCGACACTGGGTTATCCCTGTAAAAACCTCATTGGTTTTCAATTTAGGCTTCAGTGAGATCTCCTCTCATTAGGGAATTAGCTGAAGAAAACGAAAACGTTTGTTATTCTAACGCATATAATTAATTTTTACATAAAATACAACACAATTCATTAGAAACTACTAGTTATGTATCTGTAAACCAGTGATACTCAGATATAATTATCTCTGTGGACGCTTTTATTGACTATATTAACGTAGGTTTGGTTTAATGTGAAACAGAAATTTATTATAACGGAGTATTAATGTATTTTCTTTCTAATAATAATAATAATAATAATAATTTATTATATTTGCAAAATAATTTTGTATTTTAGAATTTCTTTATACTTTAATCTTTTGTCCAGTTTTTGTATGAGCTTTTATAAAGTGTCATCAATTTTGAAGAATAATATACTATTATACCAAATTAAGTCTTTTTTAAAAATATTTTCAATGAGTAATTTATAATAATTATTTTGGACATTAAGTGTAATCAAAAGCATGTGTATATATTTTGATAAAAATGTGAACTCATCATAAAGAAAGCACAATATTTGTCAAATTAATGCTCCAATATTAAGTTTTTGACATTTAATCTTTATATGAATAATGAATGTATTAGAGAAGCTTTAAAAGTTTGAAAATAACCAGTAAAAGTCAAAACTTGAATCCACCATCGCTTTCAAATTTGAATAATAATTTTGAATATTAATTAATATATTAAATAGCAAAGGGCTTTGCAGCCGAGCTTTGGTTAGGTGCCAAACGATATATTCTTAAAAATCAATGGATGAGGTTAACGACCATTTATAAGACAATATGTTTTTAGTAATCAATTTTTATGAATTTTTTAAAAAACGAAATAAACTCAATTATTTCTAGAGCTATGGTCTTTTGTTTTAAAATCAATAATAAAAATGATAAAAATAACTTATTTTTATCGTAAATACTAATATAAATAAGGGGTGTTCAATAAGTAACTGCACTAACTTTCAAAGCGTATAATTTCAAAACTATATTTAATTTTAATAAAATTTTAAGAGGTTATAAATTAAACTATTTGAATGGTTTGAATGGGGTATAAACTCCCTTATCTTAAGCTGAGTCGAAGATTCTTAGTAGTTAAACAAATTATCTTACTTTACATTGAAATTTCACAAAATAAATTGAAAAAATATGACAGATATTTCGCCACTTTTTATAGAGATTAAAATATTTTACCGCATAATAATTAATTGTGTTTGTTTTATTATGATTTTGATAATTAAAATTTTATTAGTATTATTAAATTATATTTTCTGTTTTTAAATTGTTATTTCACTTTTATTATGGAATCTTTCATTTTACTGTTATTAATGACTGAATTATTGATATTTATTCGAAACAAAATATAGCTTTGCTCTATAAGATAAAAAATTCATCTCATACGTATACAATGCTATACTCTAATATTGTATCCCCAGTTCAGTACTTCATCTTTGACATAAGGTCTGACTTCAACTGTGAGTTTAGTGCTTTCTTTTCTTTCAATAAGTGATAGACAGATATATTATACAACTATTAGCAAATACAATATTCTCATATATAAGATTATCAATTCCTTAAAGTTTTAAATGAATAAAAACATACGTTCAATTTTGAAAGTTTATTCAAGCATTAGTAGAATAAAAACAGAATTTCATTACCCAAGAAATGCGAATTTATTGATTTTATTTTGTATGCTTTTATGCGATACCAAATTTAATAATATTCATGAGAGAAGCGCTATCAATGCCTTTAAATATCTATGAAATTCAAATGAGGTAAAAGTGTTCTAATAAGAAGTTTTAGGACAACATTTTTACATTTTTAAAAATCGAAAAAATAAAACGCATTAACTTATTAAAACTCAAAAATGTAAATGTTTTATATGATTTAAAACTTTGATAAAGTAACATTCAATTATTAAAGTTGTGAATTATTCCATGTCTTCCTGTATTAAATCTCTGATCTAAGTTAAGTTTTATTATAATATTTGTAATTTTTTCACTCACTTCCATTCAGTGAAGTTCGAGTCGAGTGAGAGCTCTTTATTTCATTGGAGTTTTATTAAAGAAAAAGTAAGAATACATCTATGAATTAATTCTACTTACTGTATGCCTCTCTCAACAAAAAGTCCGTCACCAGGTTTTGGGCTTTGACTCCCCCTTATTTGTTAACAGATAAGAGGGACTCAATGCTCAAAATCTGGTGGCGGACTTTTTGTTGAGAGAGGCATACAGTAAATACTTTATAAGTGAAAGGATATGAGTATTTTTTTAAAATCTTATTATATGGAGTTATAAATCAAACTTTACCACTGTCCCAATGGAATTAAATAATAATTTTTTGAAATAGATGACGAATATTATAATATATTATATCATTCATTTTGATAATAAAATTATTCATTGCGCTCTACAGCTAAAATTGACAAAATCTTAAGATTTTTCTTTTTAATTTTTTTAGTATCTGCGAATAGGGACCACATTTTTAATCAATCTATATTATTAAAATAATTGAGTCAGTGTGTGTGTGTGTCCCCGCACTAATGCTATACAGGAGAGCGCACGTGTGCTATACTTAAGGTAAAGACGGCTGTAATTGTTGGGCTCGCGCTGACATATTCTAAAATTTATATCAAGTACAGGAAAGCATATCCTGTAAATTGTACGAAGCGTAGCATTGGGATACAGTCAAACTGATAAACTCAATTTTTTTATCAGTAGCTCTGAATTTTGATTTTTGAGCAACTTATTACAGAATTTACATTAATAAGTGTGTACATAGACTCGAAAACTCCGAGTATGAGCCTTGCTAGCCTGAACATGGATTCTAACATAGATTCTGAGCTTCCATTCTGCTCCTCGAGCAGAGCCTGGAGCCTAGGTTAACTTAGGCTCAGCATGATGTTATTAACATCATAATACCTGAACATTAATTATAATTATATAGTTATTATGATATGAAGTATTTTATTGCTCTATTTTAAAAATTTTTACAAACAAAATAATTTTACTTTATTTTATTGATTATTTTCTTTTGGATTATTTTTTTACTTGTTTTAAACAATTTTATGGGAGAAAATTCAATTAAATAAGTTTCTTTTTGAGTTTCCTATGGTTTGAGTCCATATTTATTTGAAACCATTCTTCTGACAAATCTAATATATAATCGGCTCATTGCATGCTGTAATTGAATTTAATATAAATTCAAACTAAATTAAGCTTTAATTGCATGGGCGTGGAGTTCTAGTGATGATGGGATGGAAATAAAAAAATATTTAATAGAGTGGAGTGGATAGGAATTTGAATTCTAATTAATTTCATCGACTATTATAACATTATACTATTTATAAGCTATTATTCTATATATTCAAGTGTAAAATATAAAATAAAAAGATAAGAATACTGTGTTGTACTTTATCTCTAAAGAGGCAATTTCGTTAACAGGGAGGTATTGAAACGAATACTTAGCATTAAAATAATACGAATATAACTCTATCTGCAATTTTTTAACAAATAACCAAACATTTAGACCATAAATATAGGAAACAAACTTCTCTGCAAACAAAGCAAACATACCATAATAGCAATTATTGTGATTTTTTATTGATTTGTTTCGTTACATTGTGTCCATTGTACTACAATATTGTGTCCGAACAGCACTCATCAAACCCTTTTAATGAGAGTTTTATTGATGGGAATTCACTAGTTGTTGGCGTCGAAGTTAATGCTCAATATTAAACTTGCACTTATAGAAGATAACGTTTTTCTACTAAAATATCTGCATTTACTTCAATTGATTTTCTAAGTGAAGAGAGACTTAACGTTAAGGCTTTTTACTGGAGAAGTAATGAACGAAATTCTTTTCTACGATATAATGAATATATTAAAACAATAATCATATTTTAGTTTATGTAAATTCTGCATAGATATAGATAAAAATAATTTCTAAATTTTACAGATTTCTAAAATAAATGCAAAGCTAATCTCATTATACAAATATTGCATATAAATAATATTATTTTCCCATTAGTGTCGTTTCGAAAGAAACTAAAGCTATTAATTAATAATTCTTTGCAATCAGTTTTTTTAAAACGTTTTTGGTTTTCAGCATCGTATTAAGATTAAGGAATTAATTCTGTTTATTGTGTTTAGAAAATAACATCAAGTATTAAATGTATGAATGGCTCTAAATTTTTAATATTAGATATAAAGTTTGGAAACACACACAGCTTAACATAAAAATGAATTTAGAATATTAAAAAGCCTGACAATCGTTGTATTATTTATATAATAAGTTATATATAAGTATACACAGCATTTTTCATGATTTAATAATATTCACAAATTATTCATGAGTATTAATGATTTTCACGGCTATCACTCCTTTCCATGAGTTCATTGGATGCAAAGAATCTTTCAAAAGAGCCTTTAAAGAGCCGTAAAAGAGCCTTTCAAAACATATTAGTTTCTAAAAAATAAAAATTTTGATATTTGTGTAATAAATTTATAACAACTGGATTTTAATTCCTTTTTTCAATTTAAAACTTAAAACTTTAAAGGCTTTAAATCATTAAATCATTTAAAAGCTTTTATGAATTGTAGGGCAAAAATAAATTATTTTTATTGAAATTCATATAAGTGTGAAATTATTCAATTTTTGAAATAGTTGGAATTCAATACAAACTTCACAAAAGATTTTTTAAAAACATTCTGTAATCATTACCGTATTAATAAAATTTTGGTAAATGAAATTCAGCGGAATAAACAAAATTATTTTAGTCACATATTTAATAAGTAATAGCATTTCATGACATTCATTAAATCGATTTATTTATTAATAACACCTAATTGCATGTTATAACTAATGATGTCCAAAGGCTTGTAAACTCCAAGCCTGAACCTAAGCCTAGACTCAAAGAGCTTGAGCCTGGGTTCAAAACCGCCCAAACCATAAGCCTGAACTATGTAAGCTTCCAAATCTAACAATTATATACCAAGAAAGTTTTGTTAGGAGGGTAACAAAGTAAAAATCAAAGTTATGACAATTTTTAAAATTTGCTACAGCCCTAATTTAAATTTAGATAAATTTCTGTGAAAATTTAGCCCCCTTAACCTAATAGCTGGTTATGCCAGTGATTATATACAGAAAATTATAAGAATTATTATTTAAAAATTAAGGTAAGACAAAAAAAACATACAAATGTAATTAATAATTAAAGATAGACAAAAGCACAAGTAATATAAAGCTACAGTTATATGAAATAAGGAACTCAAATAGTTTAAAATATTAAGCAACTGTGAATTCAAGGAAAGTTTTGCATATCGACTCTTTAAGCTCAACATTATAAGCCTAGAGCCAGAGCCTGGCTAAGCCTGAGCCTATGCGCAACATTAGCTATTAACAAACTTTTCAAGTAATTAAATTTATTGAATTGGAAAACATTTGATTAAAAACGACATTCATTACTAAAATAAATTACATTCGTAAGTCTTCCCTAATATTTACTTCAATTTCAATTCATTCTCTGAATAAACTAATTTCTAATGAATATTCAAAATTTATTATTTATTTATTTCTTTTGAAACTTAATTTGCGAAAAGAAATAAAATTATAAAATTTGTAATTGGCTCAATAAAATAGGATAAAATAAAAAATATAATTTGAATTAATGAATGAATAGTTAGAATACAATGAACAAATAAAAACTAGTTTTAAAGTTAGCTTTGTTAATTTTAATAAATTTTCTCCGATTATCTTTAAAATACAGCAAAATCTTAAGATTCTTTGTTATCGAAAACATTATGTTCTCCTAAATCTAGTATCATATCTCATATTCACTATAATCAGTGATGGGCACGCTTGGCACTTGCGCTTGGGGAAAATGAGACGCTCGAGCGCAAGCTCACACTCACGCTCGGGTAGCAAGGGTTTACCGAGCGCGACATTTAGCAAGTTTCATGAGTTTGGAGACCTTTTATTATACAAAATTGGTTTATTTTAAGAAAATATGTGATGTTTGGGTTATTCTATCCCTAAATTCTTTAAAACTGAATAAAATGTATGTTTATTATAAAAGTATGGAATTTGATTTTAAACAAACAATTTTATATATAATAAACTTGACGCTCGCCCGAGCGTGCTCGCGCTCGCCACCGAGCTCCAAACGCTCGAGCGTTGCCCATCACTCAACTCTGAAATATTAAATTCTTTCAAATATAATATTAATTTTAATGCTTTGCAATGCTATTGAAAATTAGTCAAATTATTAAATATAAAGATATACTGAAAGTGGAAAACAATAAAAGTAAAAGTTTATTTCAATCATACAAATGAACTTAAGTGAAAGATAAGTATCTTTTTATTTCAATTGTTATCAATTTCAATAGAATCTATATTATTAAAATAATTCATATCATTATGCCTTCTCGTGTATGTACTCGACTGCAAAGTTTCCCAAACTTTTTTGAGTTGAGGAGCACTTTGGAATATGAAAAGACTTTGCTGATCATCAATGCTATAATATAACCATCAACCATACCTGCACAAGGTCAGGACCTTTGGTGGAGGGTTCATTTCAAGATTTTTTGAATATCTGAAGAGGGGGGTCAAAACTCCCCGGTTCTCTGAGACAATTTTCCTCAAAAGTCGCTTTTCCGCCCAAAAAACGCGTTTTCCAGCCAAAATATGACAAATTTTTTATTTTCAAAATCTTTAGAGGGGGGGAGGGGGTCAACCCCTAGGCAACCCATGCCTTGTGCCATCAACATAAGTTAATTATTTTGAAGAGTGTGAAGATGTTTCTTGTTTTTGATCTGAGAGTTTTTTTAGTATTTGAGCTAATCTTAGAAGGAATTACTTTATTAAATGCTGTATAAAAACACAGTATTGGTAACAATTGTTAAGATTCTTGCAAACATTACACTTAAACTTAAAGTACAAATGAAATTTAATGCTGTTCTAAAGACACTATTATACAGAATGAAGCTTATATAGACTTATAATCAGGTATTAGTATTAAAAAATACAGTTTGAGAATCATAAAACTCAGACATTAAAATATATACTTTCATGTATAACAGTATATATTTTATATTTCAAGAGCTGTACAATTAGAACATAAAACTCAATGAATCATGAGATAAAGATATTAGGAATTTTTTCAACTGAAGGTCGTCACTTAAACTTTATTAGCTTATCGGCTAAGTAAACATTTGAACTGTGTTAATCTTTTTTGAACTTCTTACCTGTTTAGTGAACTTTCTAACAAAGGTTTTTCCAGAAAAAATTGATCATAAAGTTATAAATCGAGAAAATCATAAATATGTACAGTCGGCTAATGATTCAAGCTTTACACTAAAGTATATATCTTAAGAAAGTGATCGTTTTATGATTGCTCGATGAAACTGTATGATGGCTCGTTTTTATAATCATTCCTAAATTGAAAAATTTTATTCAAAAAGCTGTCGATTCTTTAAACTTATAAATTTTCTCGAGGAGCACTTGTACCTGTTCCATGGAGCACCAGTACTCCGCCAAATATAGTTTGGGAATCGCTGCTCTACTGTGTGTTCTGTCTGCAATTTTGCAATAATGTAAAAGGATTTCCAATTTATTGACAGATAAAAGAATACAAACTGTTTTTCATACGAATTAAGTTCTGATGAGTTACGGGAAGCTAACAATTAAAAAAATAACTTTTATATTGTATTTCGTATAAATTTTAGTTTAAATTCTAATTATTTTGTCAATATTAAGCGCGTTGTAATATTGTCCTATACTCTGACTTATTAGATATTCTACAGAATCTCTGGCTGTGCTACACAATCCCACAAGGATGTCTTCCTATTTCGCCATATTTCACTTCGCCGTATTTCAAAAAAAAAATTGTATTGTATTGTATTTACTATAATAAAACTACTTTATTACTGTTATTATCAACAAATTATTTTCTTCTAATAAAATATATTTAGATATCATTTTTAACATAAAATCACATCTCAAGCATATTTATCTTCAGCATTGATATTAATAAAACTTTCATAAGAAAAGTATATTTTGACTTTAATACCAATATCTAAATAATATTAAAGTACAGAATATTCTTAAAAAAAATTCTCTTGAAATGAAGTCTTTTTGTATACTTGACTTTTCATTTAAAATACGTTAAAATATTTTCACAAAATACGGCGAAATGGGAGTAAATCGTGATACACATTAAGTCAAATATTGAAATTAGTTCTCTTCGCCATCTTTTTCGGAATGATAAGAGTATATCTTTATTTGAGTGACTGTACATATTCAGCAAAAAAATGACTATTTTCTGACACAATTATACAGTCAAATCCAAATGTATCTGAGATATTAAAATATATACTTTCATGTATAACACCTGAAGAGTTTTTATTTTAATTAACAGTACATTATTTGACTGACGTGTGTAATGGTGACTGTTTTTATCAATTCAATCAGACTATCAAATAGTAGTAAAAAGAGTTTATCAGCAAAAATAAAATAAAATTGAGAATTTATCTTATCTTTATTTTAAATTATTGTAATCGGTGACTGTAATCAGGGTTTTTTGGTGACTAATTGTAAGCATTCTTTTCAAACTTTAATGCATAAATAAATTTTTGTATACTGTGCTTCACTTTTATGAGCTTTACAGATAAATATAGCTTCTCAGATCGTCTCAGATACATTCGGATTTGACTGTATAATTCAATAATAGTGAAGAGCATAAACTAACTATAGCTTGGGCTTAAGCTCAAACTAAAGCTCATAGTTATTCAGAAAAGCTCAAGCTCATACATCGGAGGCTAAGCTAAAGCTGAAGCTTAACCTAAAGCTCGCATATGAGAGCTTCTAAGCTTCTGTTTCTTTAGTTTAAGCTGTCTGGATGGTTTAATGGTCTAGGCACTGGCTCATTATTGAGTCAAAAGTTCACACAGTTCACTAATTGGCTGTGGGTTCGAGTCTAACTGTATACCAAAAAAGTTTTCCAAGGCTAGCATAGACTAAGCGGTCCAACTTAGGGTACTTTAGTACTCTTAACAGGGCTGCAGATTAGCTGGAGATAGTTTAGTGTTTCACAGTGAATGTGATTCACACTATCCTAATCTGGCATAAACCGCCTTAATACCTATGAGTCGGAAAGGCGGGATATAAATGAATAATCTATATATGTTTATTTAGTTTCTGGTTATTTAATTACAAAAAACTTAACAAATTTTTAGAACAATGAAGCATATCTACGATGAGATTGAATTTATTTAATGATTATTTTGATAATTATTGGTTCTAATTATATTATAGTGTTGTATTCATTAGACTTATGTATTAATTAAAGCCAAAAATTAATGTTTTAAATTTAAGCTCAAGCTAAAGCTCACATTAAAAATTAAGCTAAAGATGAAGCTCAAGCTCGAAAAATTCGCTTATGCTCTTCATTATTCAATACATTATATCAATAGATCACAATTGCAACCATTCGTTTAGAGGAATGCATTTTCAAGAGTAAACTTCTTCGAATACTATAATTTTTTAATCAATATTTACGTCAAACTGAATTCTATTCAAACTTTTAATATGAGATTTTTCCTGAGAAAAATACAAAGTATTAGCATTTGAAGCGCTTTTGGTTTTTTTCATAGACAACGAAACTTTTCTTTAAGTACAGCTTTAAATCCTCCTTTAGTTTGATATGAAATGCTATTCGAATCAGTGAACCCTATAAATGGAAAAGTCATCTCAAATATACTGTTAGTAAATGAAATAATGTGATTCATTTATATTTTAAAATACCGTAAATTCTTTTACAGCGAACTTTAAAATAAAACAATTAAACCATTATTGAAGAGACATTGGGTTTTGTATAACATGTTTCAAACAGAATTGAAATTATAAATTGTAAAATTTTTACAGGTATACAAAGCAATTAAATTAGAATAGAATAAATTGAGAACAAGAGATTTTATTAGCCCTGTTGAAGATAAATAGCCTGTTTATATTTATATGTATGCTTAACGAACTTCTATTGCCGGATAATAAAATATTTATAATCACTCAAATTTAATAAAATAACTGCACTAAAGTGCATCCAATATTTGCACAAATATATTCTCAGCACAAATAATAGCTTAGTGTAAGAATATATTATACAATATGGCTGTAAATTGTGCTTTGCTTTAGAAAAGTAAGATTTACATAAAGACTCTAAAAGACAGTCAGTTTGCAAATTCTGTAAACACCGGGATATAGTTCCATACCATTAGATATATTAAAATTCTAGTTCAGACATCATCTCTGCATACAGTATAACATAATTTTTTTATAAAATTTCAGACTAAGTTTCGGTAAATATGCGGTCATAGAGTAGAGGACTGCAAGTCATGGCGCAGCCGAGCTTTTGATAATTTTTGAGATGCATTTTTACTTTAGAGTTGAATAATATTTCATTTATTTGATTTATATATTTATATTAATATATTTGAATTTACACTCTATTACAAAATAATGTTTTATTATATGAATTATTCTGTAAATTAAAATTCGATAACTTTGTACTAAACTAATTCGTATTCTTTTTTATTGGTTACATAGCTTTTTAGTTGAACATTTCGATAGAACTTAATAAAGAAAACATCACAAACTTACAGATGATATTAAGTGAGAAACGCAGAAAAATGTAACAAAGTGTCTATTTGTGTCTATTAGTGTCTATCAAGTAAGACCTTCTACAAATTGCTGTAAACATCTGTGAAAAAGCAAAATTGAATCAAAATTGGACTAAATATCTCACAACATTGTAAATACGCCTTTAATGCAGTGATGAAATGAAAATAATTCAGTAAATATTTTAGTATTCATTAAACTGTACAGACAACTGTTGGAACCTAAAGATTTAAACCCTTATTTCATTGTCAAACTCTGATTGCCTGACAAATTAACACTGGTTTTAATGATCATTACACTAAAAACAGCAGTTCTACAGAAGATGAATAACTATTTTTAGCTGATTTTTAGAAAAAAACCAACGATCTATTATTTATAATTTGCAAATACTTTCAATCAATTTTAATAAAAACGTATACTAACTTATATTTATTTAGTTATACAGTATATCAATCATTTTTTATTGTCAATAGGGATGAAACTCGCTTTTAATACTTAATATCATTGAATTCATCATCATTTTTAATAGTTTTATTTTTTTATTATAAAAAATTCTTTATCAATGAATACGTGATTGCTTTCTACTGCACTTGATTAAGAATACTCAAGAATCTGCCTATAATTAAATTACTTATATTTAATATAATGTAAGTTGAGCTTTGTTTCAATAAAACAATAAAAGTGGTTCTTTCGAGTTTACTGTTTCTTTTGATTTATTGAAATAATTTGATTTCAAATGAATTTTGAAGTTATGTTTAAGAAAGAAAACCGTAGTGTTTGTGCTCAATATACTAGTTCTTCATATTTTATTTCAAGATAGAAAGAATGGAAACTATTTTTATTGAACTCTCAAATATTTATATTTTAAATATTAAAACAAAGGTAATGCAAATATATATTATTTGAGAACTAGAGAGTGTCAGAAACATTTGCTAAAATTGAAATCATTTCATGAATATCTATAGAAATGTCTCTTTTAAAGAAAATAAAGTCTACCATAAAGTTTAATCTTTTATTTTTAACATTTTATTGCTCTTTCGATTAATTATCCATTGACTTAATAGATCTCATTTACAGATCTCTTACAGATTTTTACAGATCTTTATTTACGAAAGAATAAGATAAGAAGTTCTAACAAACTTGATTTGCAGAACCGGAGCACATCAGCACCGATCAGCACAACTGTGAACTACGCATTCTCGTAAACATTTTAGTATTAAAGCTGTATTCAAGCGTCAAAGACGAAGATTATTATTTCAACAGAAGTACTCGTGACAGTAGTTTCACAGCAAACTCACACTTCAAAAGCTTTAGAAATGATTTAAAATTTGAGTTCAATGAATAACTATTATTTGGAAACTTCGCTCACAAACAATTTTATTTTTCAAACTGCAGGTAAGGATTGATATTTTTATCATCTAAATGACATATTTTTTAAATTATGTTTGAGCTTAATATAAATTATGTAAACAAGACGTTTAGCAGTAAATTCTTAGAACTATTGTATATATCGTTAGCATAAAAATCTTAAATCTATAATAAATATACAAATTAGTGAAATTTTTGGCTATAAATCACTTATGACTTGATATAAGTTTGAATTTACTGCCAAAATAAAGTTTTACAAACAAATTATGAATTATTTTTATGTTTAAATTTAAAATTTTGAGTTTAAACTTGATTTTCAAAGTTTATATTAATATACAAATAGCTTCGTTCATAAATAACTAGGTATTAGAGTCTATTTCTATCTCATTGATTGGTTTGTTTCCTTGAATTGAATACACAGGTAATCCCAGGGAAAGTAAGATTATTATTGGGAAAAATATATTCATTGTCTATAAATCTCTTAGAAATTGAGATTTAAAAATGTTTGACTATTTGTCAATTAATCAAAAACAAATTGATTATTTGAAATTTGATTTGACTGGGATTTTGTGTTACGTATCCTACTGTACTGCAGGTACTGTACTGCACAGTAAATCCAATGCTAAAACTTTTAAAGAAAATTTAATTTTCAAAAAAGTCGATTAAATTAAGTGGAATCAAAGGCATTAATGGATTTCGATATATTAGACAGAATTGTAATACCAGTAAAGTATAAGCAAACTAAACACAAAGTTAAGCTTCCGGACAGACAATAGGGAATAATATGATATCAGTCGCAATATAAGTCGTTAGTCTTAATAACGCAAAACGTTAAGACATGAATGAGTTTATTGCGTGTTTAGACAGCATAAGTTGCATTCAAATGTCATTAAATTATCAGATAATATACCAATAGGGCTTCCCATTGAGTGCCTTTTTGCGTTCATAGTATTCCTATTTCTAAAAAATACTTCACTTTGTGGACAATATCGATAATACCTAAAAAATAATACATTTTCTAAAAGTGTTTCATCAATATTGACAAAGAATTATTCTTTCAAATGGTTAACAACTACTGAACTTTAATCTCTGGAGTATTTCTTTTATTCGAATGCGGATCTAAACTATTTTATAATCATTTCACATTACATTATAAAAATTTAATGAACCGATAGTTTTCAACATTTATTAGAATTACTGAAAATTTTCTGAATAATGAAATTCAATAATTAATTTTGATTGAACTCTAATAAATTCGAATAAAGGGATAATTGTTCAAAATGATGTAATTTGAATGAAGCATCTTTTTCTGACCTAACCCTAACTCTAACCCTAACCCTAATAATAAATTTATTTGACTCTGATTTGACTGATATAGTAGTAAAGACTGTGTATGAAATTAAATTGTAATTTACTTTATGAAAAACTTTGAAACTTATACTTTAATTTAAATTATAAGTTTAAACTTAAGTACAATCAGTCATTTTTTTCAATTAAAAAAATGAAAATTTTATCCAATTAATGTTCAATTTTCTCAATTTATTTTAGATAAAAAAGTTTTTGGCTGACAATAATGATTGTGAAAATATAATACAAATATTTCTACTTTTCAGCCATACAGCCATATCAGTCACGACTCACTTTAGCATATAAGTGAAGAAAACTTGTTCTTTACTTCTAGTATTCTATTCTTTATTCACGTACTGTTCAGACACTTTTATTTTGTAGAAATAAATTATTAGATATAAGCTGAGAAACTCCTTATCCTGAAAGAATTTATATAGAAATGATTATGTTTATGGCTGATGACGGCCAATATAATTCACCTCTGGCTTTGAGAGTCACGATTCCGCGCCGGTCTTACTTTTATTATTATTATGAAACGGACATACAGTATAATAGAGTTTAAATCTTATAATATGAGAACATATTCAAAGGAATTTTCGTAACAATTACTACTGAAAAATGAAGGTTGAGCTCAGACTTAGAAACAGTGGACCCATTATTTTGAATTTTAATATATTTTGAGAAAATTTTATAACTTTCAGATTGAAAACTGAGATAATAATTGTCGTAGAATTTATTAAAGATTTGATTTATTACTTTTCAGAGTGATGATGAACTCTATTGTTATTCAATAGATATTAAACAATGAAATTATAATTTAATTGCATTATAAATTGGAAGAAACCCTAATTACTGTTGACAATGATCTCATACAATGGTTATAAACGAGTTCATACGTTCAAAACAGACCCAAATTTAAGTCATACAGATAAGGAGAATATAGTTAAAGTCAATTAAGACATTCCAGTCATCAAATGATCCGAAAACTGATTGTTAAACTTAAAGTTAATTTTCACTATCGCTTAACTTTATATCAAGTGCTTTATAAAGTTACTAACTGTTAACATATAGCATGAAAGCCATGAAAGTATGTTAGTTTAGATATTTTCAATAAGATTTTGATATTATTTTGATTTATTTCTCTATCAATAAATTTTTTAGTTCATTTCATAGAAATGAAACGCTTTGATAGAGTGTTATTATGAAGTTACAGAAACTTATTTGTCAATGAACTGTCCTTCCAACTAATATTTTGGGAAAAGTACTTTTATGTAAGCTTTGAAGCAAAAAATTTTTACACTTAAAATGGATTATTTATTTGCAATAGCATTGTAATGATAATAATTTGTCAAAGCTCTTGAACTTTTACCTCAAATGTATATTTTGACCTTAGAGTGACCCAAAAATAAGATGTAAAAATAGTCTTAAACAGAGTATTCTACTAAAGCAATCACAGTCTCAATAATACAAAAAGTGATTTACTGGTTTCAAAGCTGCCCGTCTTTGCGGTGCTACCAATAGCTTAAGCTTAACAAAAAGGGAATTTTTTGTTAACTTAGATAAATCGTTAACGAAATGAGTTAGCGCTGCAGCTTCTCAAACAATACTTTTGGAGGAAGTCTAAAACCAATATTTTTCTTCTTCAGTATACGTTAACATTCAATTTGATTTATCTTTTAACTAGTTTCAAAACTTTGAATAGACTTTTTAAATGAGATAATATAATATATTTTATGAATAAGCATTCTCTTTAAGAAAAAGATATATGTTCCTAATTTAACCATCAATTTTTTATGTATGCTAATCAAACATTTTTGAGTCACACAATTAAATATGTTTATTGATATGAAGCGAGTGAGTTAAATGAGTACAGAAATACAGACTATTGCTTATTTGGATGGAAAATCAGTCCATCAAATAGTTGGCAGCTTGTATTGAGATATATATTTAATTAATGATACGGTAAGCCTCCCTCAAGATCGAGAAATATACACAAAATATACTGCGATGTGTTCATCTATATTTGTTATTCTAATACTTGGCGAACTCATGCATCTCATGATATAAGAAAGCTTATAATATTAGATTGCGAAACAGGTCAATATATTTATTAGATTATACTCCATTTGGCCGAATTTCTGTATAGAATCGATACAATTGAAAATTTCTTTTTCTCGCTTTCATTGGTGACAACATAAATCATTTTATTGAATGTAACTTTAATTTAATGTCGTTTTAATTAAATCTATGATATAAATACAATATAATACGAAATTGAATAAATTGTAATTTTTCCTCCATATCTCAATTGAAATAAAAAACATTTGTAAACATACATTAATGGATCATAATATTTATCAAATTAATATGTAGTTTGGATTTCATTTGATATTTCAATGACATTTTCAATTTGCTCTTAAGATAAAATCTTAAAATTTTAATATTTTAACCATAAAACTATATTTTAGCTTATTCGACATAAATTCATTTCTGTGATGAAAGAATTTTTTAAAATTGGACGGCAATATCCGAAAATAGTCGGCATATGTCGAAAAACAAGATCACTATCTATAAGATATTATCAAAAATTATAATAATTAAATATTATGAGAAATTTTTCTGTTAAATTTAATTCTATGAAATGGAATGACATCAATATTATGCAACCATAATATAGAAATAAATTACTGCCTCCAAGTCGCAAACTTTCATTTTTATTTGAGTGAGACTTTATTACTTGAACGACGTCTAAGACATAATGAAAATAATTTTTTGTAGTATTTTAATGAAATAAAGTTTCAAATCGATTAATATTTTTTTTAATAACTTGAGCTGTAAAACATTAAATACATTATTATGTGATCGCAAAATTTGCCTCAGAATACTTAACGTAAGAATTGTGAAACACTTGTATTCTTGAGGAGGAATATATCATGCATGACATCTTACATTAAAGTGCATACTGTACGTACATATATCTCAACGCCTATAGCATTTCGTGCATAAGCCTAATGTTATTCGGACTTGAGTTCGAGTTTGCTTCACATAATTTTTATATTACACTCAAGTAACTGTAATATATGCACAATTCACTGCTTGGAGGTATACGTTTCAGTACAGATAGTGAACAGAATGGTTTTTTAAGATTAAATATTTTGATATGCAAAACCTCTTTTTCATTAATTTCATGATTTTCTATTTGTCTCGAATTACTGGAAATAACGTCAAAATTTACTTTCAAATGCTCTCAATATTGCTTATAAGGAAGAAGCTCTCAATATTGCAGCAGAAAAATTCATTTTAATGCTGAATTTGAATAGAACTTAAGAGTATAAGAGTATAAGAGCGAACCAGTACAATGCAGCGTACAATCAACATGAAAAACACATTAATGGCTGTGAAACTAGCATTTACTATAAGTTGAGTTTCCCTGACTTGATCGCAAACATTTTTAAGACGTTAAAAAATAATTATATTCCAGTAGTTATAAAATAAACGCTTCACTTTAGGAAAATACTGGAAAAATAATGCTTAGAAATTATTTTATTCTCGTTTATATTAAGTGTTCTTTTATATAATTTTATTATTTTCTCAATTATTTGATAGTTTCCACCCCTTTTTTGGTTGTGGGTCAGACATAAAAATTTAAGATTTGACTATTTTTAAATTGCTGTGGACCTACACTTAGATGCTTTAAAATGGTTGGGGGTCTGGCCCCCTTGCCCCATAGCTGGGTGATTTTTGGCACCATGCTTATGTTATTTAATTTATTTGCTTTTTATACACAGTATTTATGAATTTGCTAAAATAACTTCATCTGTTTAAATCATATAAGACTTATTAATCAATAAATCATATTATGATTTTATAAAACATTTGTTATTTTTCTCAACGAAAGCTTTCCTTCAATTAATAATCCTCAGCCAATTCAACCACTTAAGGATTATATATTTTTATTGAGTCATTAAAAATAATATTTACTGTAAAATACATTATATATTAAATAAAAATAATTATAATAAAATTAATTTAATATATGCTTTTTTGGAAATAACCAAAAATACTTTACAAAGTGAGCTCTTATACGATCGAAACACTGATAGTCTTATCAAATTGACTTCAATAAAAAAAATTATGTTAAATACTGTACAGTACTTTAGATTTACAGTAGGCTTAAGACATTTTAATTGTCAATTAATTTTTTATATAAGTTGTGCCACATTTTAAATAATTTTATTGTTTAAAATTAATTTAAAGTCAAGTGAGTTGTAAAGCCTGAAAAATACAAGCAGTTTATAATGTTTGAAAATAAAATTTGAATCTGAGATTAAATGCTCTGTAATGTAGTAATCGTTTAACAACAATGACCTCTTTAGTTACTAAAGAATAAATTGGATTCTATGGCATATGATCTACAGACCCAGTAATTATAAAAAAGAAGTTTAAACGGTTAATAGGACTGAATGGTCACTGCTTTATAATAGATAGCAAAGCTATAATTGCTTTAAATCGTGTTCAAAATGTATATAATTTTCTCTATAATTTTTATATGAATTTCATTTGTTTCTAAAATAAGAGCTCACTTTCCCATAACATAAAACATAGAAGAGAAGGTCAATAATCACAACACGAAATTTGGATCCCGACTAATAACCTAATTCTTAGCTTACATAAAATTGTTTACATAAGAAGACCTATTTTAGATACGCAAAGGAACTGAAATGCAGTAAACACAGTATTATTTTATTAAATTTTGAACCTTGTTATGGCCCTCTATTTCTTTATAACGTGTTTTGGAGCTGAATAATTGTATGATTATGTTCAATAACCTGCTGCTGTGAGAAATTAGAACAGGTCTTAGATTTGCATGCATTCAATCTTAAAACTATTGAATTTTCATAAAAGAGAACAAAACATTGAAGAACTTGATCAGTAGAGACCTGTTATCGAACTTTTTATGACCTAAAGGATAATATGTTATTATTGCAGAAAAAGCTAAATTAGTTCACGGGGAAGTAGATTTGCCCTCAAGGAAGGGAAGGCCAATCAAATACACTGATTTAGTTATTTCATTACTAAAGTTTAGTTCACTCTCTTGGCTCAGTCTTGGCTGACTCCCAATTTAGCGGTTTCTCTAAATCTTAATTCAACTTCATTTCTAAATCAAATTCAATGACATATTTTAAATATTTGTTATATCTGTCTGTCTTCGACTCAATCAATTTCTGTTAGAATTAAGTTACACTTTAGAACTTAAACTAATAATCACAATGACATGCAAATACTCTATTCTTATAATTTATTTATTGATCCTCATGTATAGTCTAATTATATATGTAATGATCGCTTCCAGAAATTTGCATAAAATAAAATATACATTCAATTGAGTTATTGCTAGTTTATGGGTTAACTTTTAACAGTTTTAGTTTTAAATACTGATTATCTTTTAAAACATCAAGATTTGACATTTTACCTGTTTCTCGATTAATGATTAAATTTATTTTTATATCATTTATTACATAACGAGTTTCATATAAAAATATATCATTTAACAGACCTATTAATCATTTAACTGATTCTAAGTTAGAATAAAAGAAATCGATTTAAATCTAATCATTTAAAAATGCTTTTTAAGGTAATATTTTATTTTTGGTTTATCAGCATTTTATTATTGAACTATTTGTCTTATTTTTTTTGTTTATAATTTAAATAAAGTATAAGAAAATTTTGTAGTTTTGGATGTATTGCATGAAATTTATTATTATGTTATTATTATGCAAAATAAATTAACAGAATTTATTTAAATAAATCGAATAAATAATACATTTAACTACAATTCTTTAAATAATAACATTTAATCATTTCTAAATGCAATGCTAAAAGTTTTGTGTACCAGTACTGGTGTATTCTTTCTGTTAAAAATTTCTTAATTGCATGAGTGAATTAAATACACACAGCTCTTAAAGCTCGAGTACACGAAACTAATAAGCTTATTATTATTACTTGAGTGGCTTTTATAATTGTGTCATTGAGTATAAAATTATTGAAATGTGGTTCAATTTCTTTATAGACTTAATAGGAATTAAAATAACTAAAATACCACTTCTCACAAGTCGTTTAAACTATTATAAGTAAAAATGATGCTCAAACCTCTTTTTTGGATCTGGTTCTGCTCAAACTTTTATGCATTCGATGATTGAAAGAAGTTTTACATCAAATTCACAAATAACAACATACTTGCCTATCAAATAGTGAAGTTAATCATTTTTAGGCAATTAATGATCCAAAAATATAAAATTCTCTTTAAAAATAAACCGACTCTCTTATTAACATTAAGTCTTTTATTTATATTATACTTTTATTGTTTTCATTTAAGTTATATAAGTCTTTTGGAAAAGAAATAAGGCTTTTGAGAATCAATAATTTAAAAGCTCTTAAGATTCCATTTGAAGAATCGCTAATACTTTTAAATAATTCAGAATAAAGCCTTTATTTCGCTATTGAAGAAGGCATTAAAATATGCATAAATGCTTGCGAAGTAACTTTTAAGTAATGATTTTTTCTATTTCTTGAAAATAGAGATTTAATGCAATGTAAGACACACTTGTGCTCAGTTCTCATGCTGTGAAACTTGTGACTTAGAATTTCCAGTATACACAACTTGTATTGAGAATTGGGGGGCGCCTACAACGTGAGGCTCAATTGTATAAACTAATCAAATATTAATACTGCAAATAACTAACAATGATTTTAAAAACATAAATACAGAACATTTTATAATTCTGTTCCTTTTAATCCATTAGTGTTTTAAAATTTTAAATTTCCTTCACTTTGAATATATAATTCGCGTCACGTATTCAATATTTAAATATCGAATTTTATTATCATTAATTGATTTGTCGTTAGAGTATAACATCAGTTCCTATAATAAAATGTGATCAGAAACAAATATTAAAGTTTTTTAACTTTCATTTCGTTTACTAACAGATCATATTTTACATTTTTATGATCATCTCTGTATAGCATTCGAAAGCTTAATAAATTATTTTAATTGTATATAATTTCAAAATCAAAATTATTGTATTATTTATTTTTTAAGTTCACTAACATTTATATTTCAAACGTGTCTTACAATTATGGCATAAATTGAATTCATTGAATATTTATCATTATTATTCTTGAAAAGCAATGTGTAATTTCAAATATCTTCTGAATATCTTATAATAATTTTGAATATTTTATAATTGTTTTGTTTGTTTGGATCAGCTCATCAAAAAATCGTTTTAAAAAAGAGTCGATCGATCAGTCTTTTTGAGTGATATAAATATTTTCTAAGTTTTTGACAAAAGTATTCTGAAAAGTGTCTCAATTTTTTCTTTAATGTTGACTTTACTTCATGGAAATGTATTCTATATTTATGAAAAAACTTTATGTGACTGGTATTTGTTCAGATATTGAAACAGATGAGCGCATGAACTTCTTTGCATTGTCGCTAAACTTAATCTTAACTTTCATCTAAAAAATAAGTGCAATTGTAAAGTTGTAAGTCATAATCGAGTTCATCGCTTCGTTCGAGTCAATATTTTGATCAAATTTCTGAATCATATAAATATAAAACTTAATGATTTATCTGATTAAGATTGAGAAATCATTGCATAGAATAATGTTTTGATCAAAGTTAAAGTTAAACTTTCCTGCAGATTTATTTCGATTAAATTATTAGTATTTGCTAACATTTAATTGAAATTCTTGACCCAATCAGTTTATCAAAATTGCGTTTAGCATTGAAATAAATCCTTGATTTCATTTTTTTCAGAATTTTTTACAGAAACTACCGGTATATTTAGAATGAATTAATATTTAGAAAAATATCAAATTTACAACCAATAATGTTAGAATATTTTTGCTGTTCACCACTCCTTTCATTGATTATTTAAACCTACACCTAAATATTTTATAGTATTAAATAAGTTGTTAAAATATTATTGTGTTTTATTTCCTGATTGCAATTTATTTTCTTTTATTAATTCAAAATAAAGAACAGTTCAGCCCATCGATTCTCAACTAAAGATTCCGTTTTAATATCCATATAACTAGTGATCCTTAAAAGACAAGCTCGAGCTTGAGCTGAGCTTGCCCAAGCTCAAGCTCAGTATCATGCTTAGCAGTACAGACAACTTCATCCATTTGGTTTTTAATAAACTCTTAATTTAGTTAAAAATATTATGCTATATTATTATAACAAGATTTTGAAATCAACCTAATAATTAAACCTAAACATCACGCGACGTAATATTTATATTTATTACCTTAGGTTTAACACAAGACTGACTGATATTTACAATTTATTGTTTAAAAACTTAAAACTATTTACCAAAATGGGCGAAGTTTGCTATAAGGATATTAAACAAGGAATCGTTAAGTTGAAAGGCGTAGTACATAAATAATATTCTCATTAAGATATTCAATATCCATATATTAATCACCATTTAACAAGATTCTAAAGTTTGCATTAGAATTATAATAAATTTTTATTGTTTCTGTCATTTCTTGACAAAATTGTTAGAGTTTTCCGGGTTTTATAATGTTTACAAACAATACGGAAACAATGAATGACAATAGCATTAAAATAATAAAACTGAGATTTTCATCTCAATATTATTGTCAAAAACAGGATTCTTATGTTGTATAAATATTTCTTTATTTTTTCATTACAAGTGAGCGAATGCCACAAATAGAAAGAAAATAAATGCTCAACTTTTTAAAGATGAGAAAATATGTCAAAAAAAGAAATATAAGACTATCAAACATTAAATACTACTTAAAGTAAAATCTAATGTTAAATATACAGCCACTGGCGTAACCAGCTATGGTGCTAAGGGGGCTATAGCATCCCAAAAATGATCCTGAATTCAATTTTTAAAAATTAAAATTAAATCTCATTGAACTGAAATCGATATAATTATCAATTTATTTAAACGACATAAAAATGAATTATTAATATCAGTATTAGAATAATTAAAAACTTTATTTTTACTTAAATTAATTGCTTCATAGCCTTATAATTTATGAATACATGTTAAGCAACATTTGCAGTACTGAATAAGTTCAACAGTTATTCGATACAACAATCGGAGAGTTTTTTAAATGTTAAAAATAATGAATTTATCACAAGAATGTTCACTAAATGATTGTATAATTGATAGTTGACTCGAGTTCCTAACATTTTGTAATCAAATTAATGTCATTCACTTAAGTCGGAAGCGCTTTCTTGAGGCGAATAACGGTGCGAACACTTCTTTAATCTTAATGATGTGAAACTGATTTTGACAAATGCCTTAATAGTATCAATACTAGTAATGGATTAAAGCTTTACTTAAATTTTGCCAGTTTACGGACTACACTCAAAGCTCAGTCCGATACTTACGCTTATAACTAAATATGTGTGAGACAGGAAATATGTGTTTCGGAAATAATAAATTTTAAGCTTCAGATTATACGAGAAGACATAGAGAATGCCTATAAGATGTATTTCCCTCAATAGAAAAAGCAATTCATGGGTAATCAAATCTAATTGCTGTCTAACATTATTATTGCTCTATTTTATTTAAATTTATTATGAATTTTAATTCTTATTATACTTTTACATGTGATTTCAAAAACTAATCATATTTCTTAAAATTTACATCACTAGTACAGTCACGGAAATTAAAGCTTGCAATTGAACCTATGATTCATTTTGATAAGATTTATCTTTATTTGTTATCGTGAAAAAAGATTATAAATTTTAGTGATAAAGCCCAGAAAATTTACTTTTTAATGATTAGTGATTCAAAATTATGAATATTTATATTTGAATAGCAATATAGCAAAAGGATTAGCAGTCTTATCAAAATTAATAATAATTTCAATTGCAAGCTATATTTCCGTGACTGTACAGTACAATACTAAAGTTCGAAACAAACGATTAAACAAATTTTTAATCTAATTTTAGATGAAAAATAAACTATTGTAAGCTTTATAATAGTGATTTCGAGAAATATTATTAAAATTTTGTGCTTTTTAATAATAATTTATGGAGACTTTGAGTTTATTAACTAAGGAAAAACAGTTGTCTTAACAGAACTGCTGAAGTACTGATAGAAAAGGCACGCATTAGGTAATTAAATACTAAACTTACTGCTAAATTTAGATTAATTGAAGTCAATTTCAAAAAGTATCATTAAATTATTCAATTGAATAATAAATAACTATTGACACATAAATATTAGAATTATTGGGTTTTTTTCTAAGTTCCAACATTTTAAAAATAGCTTTGGCATTAAGAATGAGTGCTTATTAGCGAGTTCTTTAATAGAAATCCTAATTAGAAGAAAATGTTTTCAAATTTTGTTCCATTTTTTTTATCTTTTTTATGTCATTTATAAAAGTTTAATATATATGTATCAATAGATGAAAATAAATAGTTTGAGTCCATTCACAATTGAATAAAGAACTGTATTAACTTTGAGTAACTAAATGTTTATATAATTCAATAATACATTTAGAAAATAGTTTTTTTATTTAGAAAATTTATTTTCAAATTTTTAAGTTTACTATAATTTATACAAAGAAAATACTGCTTTTGGTAATAAATTAAAATAAACTGAAAACAAATGACTGGTCCAGCCAAGGAGTCGAACCGGACCTTCCTCTAAAATTGTCCACAAGAAGTTATTTTCAATAGTAATACAGTTTGTTGTGAGAGTTGGTATATATAAACATTTTATTTGATTAATGATTATTTGACTAAAACATGTGATTTTCTAAAGATGTTTGACTTTAAGAATATTTGAGTCCTATCATCATTAATACATAATTAGCAATTAAATTCCACGCCTATTAATTAAAAACAAATTAAGATTAATATTCAGTTTGATTTTTTAAAAGTTTACATTATATGTTGTAGTAATGGGTTGTAATAACTCCATAGAACACAATGTTAAGCAAAATGGTTTTGCTGCCCACCACCATTTGGGAACGTCTGGTCTAGACTAATGGTACATAGACTACTATTAATATTAAATATATGATTATATAAAGCATTGCAAGTTTAATAAATAGATTAACTTTCTATTTGCTCTGGTATTAGGTTAAACGATCAGTAATATTGATTAAAATTCTACTTAAATACTCAGTCCTATGATTCAAGTCATATCACTAAAGACTTGAAATACGGGATACCCTTAATCAATATAAATCAAAATTTGAGGCATTATTTATATTTATATTACTGTAATATTTGATTTTTTAAGTTCTTATTCTAATTTCTACTTTCATTTGTCACAATAAAACTGAGATATAAAAAAGGTAACTGGCCACAACAAAAAATTGAACTTTTTTTGCTGATTGAAAACAAAAACTATAATTAAAATTAGTAGCCTTAAAGGCATTTTCTACAGTTTTAACGGTTTTAATTCGTATATTTTGTATTTAATTTAATTTTGCAAAGATTGGCTGCAGGCTTGTGCTGCTCAAGTGTTTGTATAACAAGACAAACATGACAATGCAGTTAACACAAGTTGATGCACAGATGTGTTGAAAAGAATTTTTACTATCTATTATTCAATAATATTTGTCAATT
>JAQGCH010000253.1:0-27827 GCA_034699485.1 Nanhermannia elegantula
CCTCTAAAGTCAATGTCTGGTATAAGAATACATAAGACTGTCACAGTGGTACTCATTTACCATAAATTTAGTGGCAGCAAAAATGTCTAAGGTTTACTCGGGTGCAACTATACCTGAGGTTTAGTTGCATGCAATAATAAGTCAGGGATTTCGCTTTTTCTAATGAGTAATAGAATATATCTTCACCTAACAAAGTTGCACTTAAATCTAAATTTTAAAATATAATTTTTTACTCAAAATCTCTTTAAAACTTTGTTATATTTTATTTATTTTAAATTATATTAATTTATCAAAAATTCCAGAAAGTAATGTGTTTGTCCCTACTTTGATATTAACCACCGGTTTTAAATTTAGTAACATTAGAATTGGGTTGAATTAAGATTAATATGTTGATAAAAAAATTTTAATTCCTATCATTTAAAAGTTATTGAATAAGAATTTACGAGTACAATATTAGGTAAGGCTTTAGAACCATTCCACTCTACCATAAGGTATTGTTTGGTATTTTTTCAAATGATCAGAGGTTTTAAGTTAATGTATAGAAAATCCCTTAAAGTTGTCTATGTTTCATCACATGGCATAACATTTAAAGGCTATTCTGTAAACATACAATTTTATAAATCTGTTATTTAATAAAAATAATAAAAAATAAAAAGATTAATAGTAGTAAAAACTTATTAATTATATCCATTATATGATTTACTTGTACTGTATATATGTATATCAATACGAAATGCTACAAAGCTCCTCATCACTTAAAAAATGCAGTCCTAGTTGCATAATAAGCAACTTTTAGTTGGTTACAATCTTAAACCTTAGACATTGTTACTGCCACTAAATGTTAGGTAAATGGATGTAACAAACTCTATAATATATGATGGATGAAATGGAAAGTTAGTTTTAACTTATAGATTCAATAAAAAAGTAAATTAGTTAATTGATATTTGGACTACCCTAAAATTTCCTCTATAACGCGTACCCATAGATAACCACTAATTTTTTTAAAATTTCACTTTATTTATTAGATAACGCGTGCTTTATAGCACTTTATGTATAACGCGCACCAGTTATTTTCCTAAAATTTTCACTTTTTTCATTAGATAATCCGCGCGTTATAGAGGGAATTTTAGGGTATCTAAAATTAAATCTTTAAAGTATATCAGCATAGAAATGAATAAGCATAGAAATTTTTTGAAATTAGCTTTGTTAGAATAATCAAATTGAAAGATATTGTGACTGACTTATAATAGTGACATCTTAAGTTATTATTAATAACTTATTATTACAAATAAATCTTCAAGTAATAAGTTTTTAATTACACAATAATTAATATCTAATTGTTTTGCAAATTTATTAGTTCTTTTCAATTGACAGTTGAATTCGATTGAAAAGCAATTTCATAACTGAAGTTCGATTTGAAGTTGGATTCATTATTTTTAAAATAAGAAATATTAGAATTTGCGATTCAATAAAAAATGTCGAAACAGTAAACTTTTATTTTATTAGATTGAGAAAAAGTAATTCAATTTATTCGGTTCTTTTCCGAATAGAGATATTAGATTTTTTCATTACTTCTAAAAGTATCCTTTTTTATCAATTTGAGTAAAGAGTATTTTTTTACGTCTTTGAGCCCAACAAACTTCAATATTTTCTCTTGATATTCAATAGTTTGGTAACTATTGCTAACTTTTTAGAGTCCAAAATGTGCTTATCATGCCTTTGGGGGCAGCATTTGTAGCATTTGCAACATTTTTATTTTTGATCAGAAAGAGCAAGTTTCCATGTATTCATTCACTTCAGTGTATTAGTGATCGGGTAATGGATGGCTCAGCCATCGAAAAAAAACACTTTTCGCACATCAAGACGTCTCCTGTGATACATGAATGTAACGCTATTTTTCGATTGAAGATTGGATCAAATGTGATGAAAAGGGAAGTCAAACACAAAATCACTATAAGTGAAAAACTATATCACAACTCAAAATGATAGAATGTTATGAAGCTTGAGAACGTTCTGGAAATGAACAGTGATATCATCTGATATAAAAAAATGTGTGTTAGCTCTGCCGAAAACTTGAAAACACAATAGAGAAACATTTTTATATAAAGCCATTAAAATTCGATTCAGAAAAAGCATTATAAAAGGCTTAACCTTTCCCTTAATGCGATTTACGGGATATGAAATTGAATTCTCCAAACCATTCGAGCGATAGGTTTAATACTTGAGTATTTGACTTCACTCCAGATTAAGGAATGACAGATTAATAAATATGTCAATTAAATTAAATCCAATTTATTATTTTGTACTTTAAAACTTTGAGAGCAAAACAAGAATAATAGTATGCATTAAAACTGTATTGATTTTTAAAAAAGAATTTATTGAACCATTTATTTTCGGTCCGTTTGTTTTGCCTTTCGGTTGATTTCTGGCATTTGTATCAACAATGTGTTGCATTAATAACAAGTGTTCATATTGTTTGTCGTTTCAATATATTATTAAATAGAGCAGAGAATTGATTCAATCTATCTTTGCTTGTTATAGATTTATGAGACAAAATATTGCTTTTTTACAAGAACTTTTATAAGTTAGTTTAGAGTCTTTCTTACTTTCTTCTCACTTTCCCTTTCAAAAAAATACATTTTTCAAAAGTTTTTTTGTCAATTATTATAAATAGATGTAAAACAAATCAGATTTCTTAAGTCAAAGAGAATTCCAACTAAAACTTCACTGAATTTTAAAACTTTCTTTTGAAATTCTGAATTCATCCCAAATGATATTTTAAATAAAAATAAATTTGAATCTCACTTTATTTTACGTGAGAATAATAGATTTTCTTTAATTTCGTTAGGAATACAGTATGTTTCACATTTGTATAATATTATTCTGAACTCAATCCTTTAAATTTGAAGAAAAACACCATTTTGCTGTTCATCTGTTCATCTAAAAAGCTATCATTTTCATGACTCAGGAGCCGATTATAAAATATTTTCACACTTGAATATGAAAACATGTTGAAAAAGAATATTTAAATGAGTAACATTCAAATCTAAGTAACATGGGACTAACTTAGTAGTCACTTCAAATTTTTATTTACACTCAAAAATATATTAATCTTTAAATTTATACATTATTTAGATATATAAAAAAACGAAAAAAAAATTTATTTTTTATTTAAAAAATTCTAATGAATGATAAGTTGCACTTTCAGTAAAATTGCATTTAATAAGTAACCCATAAAAAATATTGATCACACAGTTTATGATTAAAATTAGAAACTCACAAAAAGGGATGCGTCACATTAGAAACCAAAGAATAACGCACTTTTTAAAATATTATACAACGAAATTTAGCTCAATTTTTAAGTAATTTGATTTGTTTTACTATAAATTAGCTTTATCTGCAGCAGAACTGATGATAAAGAACTTCGCTTTATAACAAGTTTGACATAGTTTGCGGTTTTAAAACTTTGAAAACCATAATTATATTAACTAAAGAGTATTATTTTTTACAGAAAAGTATTTTTCAATGACTTCAAAGTTTGATTAAATCAAATTTGGTTAAGAATTACTTCCAACCAATTTCTTTTAAACTTCTTTTGAAAGACTAAAAGTCACGTCAGGCTCTATAAAATGCATTTTAAGTAATATTTTAAAGAAAAATCTTTTGTGTAAGTGAACCGAGATTAAAAATAAATACATATATCAAAAATATAAGTTATTGAAGTCAAGAAAAATAAAGGTTATTCAAACTTTTTTCTAAGTTTGCAGATTCAATTATTGAGTAGTTCAGTCAGCTAAAGGCATAGTCAAACTGAGTGCACATCAATCTGAGACTGTGGGTTCGAATCTCGTTTGGGCCTATTTTCTCATGAAATGTGTTTGTGTCCACTTCGAGCTCTCTCCGGTGGTTTTCTCCGGTTTCCCCCACCTATAGGATAGTGGATTAAACTGATACTCAGAGATGTATACCCGTCAAATCATATAACAATAGTTGCCTATTAAGTGTACTAGGTTTAAATTCGAGATTTCTAAAATAATTAGATTTTGCCTGTTTAATTGTGTTCAATCGGTGATTGTTTCCCGATATAAACTTACCTGTTCTTTTATGATTTTATGCCAATGATCAACATAAGTTTTAGTTAAGTTTCGTTTGTGGGTTAAAATTGAAACAAATTTCTCCTAATAATACGAATGCTTTAATTATTTCTTTGCCTTCAGATTTAATAACACAGACAAGTTTTAATATTGAACACCATGTAATTCAAGTTAAAAAAATAAGCTTAACTTTAATAATTTCATGGAAAATATGTTACCTATTTTCAATACATTACTTCAAAATAAATATGTTTGAATACATCAATTTTGAAGAATTTGATTTGTTTCTAACTGGTGAGCAATGAAGGGTCAAACAATTTCCTTGACGGATACGGTCCACTGGTATAAATTCACATCTTAGAGTATTGCTGTGGAAAACCAGATTTGATCTAAACCTTACCGCTGGTTGCAAACCACTGGGTTAGAAAATTGATTTACGTGCTCAATGCCATGCAGTTGTCGGTATATACTGAAAAATGTAAACTATTGAGAAAACCTCTAAAAATAGGTCTAGCTATTCGTCATCACAAACTTATCATGAATTGAGTTATATTGAAAAGTAAATGCAATGCGGTTTTTAACAGCAATTTTAAAAAATTTTATTAGAAAGACATTCTCGGATACAAAAATACTCTTAGAAAAATTTGTATGTTATAAGAAAGTGACAGTAAATTCTAAAGAAAAGGCAAAAGTTTGTGCAAAACTTAAAGTGACTGAAAAAGCTTTTACGATGACAGCTAAGCAGAGATGCTTCCATTAAGGATAGTATATAAAAGTTAAATTGGTGTACAAGCTACAGAAAAAGTTTCCTTTTAGCTCTAGTATAGTATTTATATATTGCATAACTTAGTTTTAAAGACACATGAATTGTTAGATGGCTTGTTCTTGTTTTGCACAAGAAATCCGCAACGTTCACATTTTGTGAGCCTTGAGGTAAATTCAACATTAGACTATGGTATACAGTACAGCACTGTACTGTGCAGAGTAAACTGTATTGGTTGTCGTTCTAATTTAATATACGTATAGTATAAACGGCATTTCTATAGTATTACTAAATTATACATACAGCAAAATAGCGCACAATACACATGTATAACAGTTACCTTTCTTTGAGGTACTGGTATGTCCACAATTCACTTTAAAAATATTTGATTATAAGAACAGAATTTTCATATTCTTAGTATTTTGTTTCGGATTAAGTTTGAAGTATAAGTAAAATACATAAGAAGCTTAACTATTTGTGAGTTTGACTCTTTTGGTTAACAACAACATACTTTTGTATATTTTCCGTTTTATAAGAATGAGACTTAGCGTCAAGTGCATGCAATTCCGCATATTTGCCGTATGATGTTATTGTTTTCCTTCAAATGATGATACGTTGTGGTGAAGAAATGTTATGCTATTGAACTGTGTCATAAACTATAATCATATCTCCCGGCATAGCATCTAAATCCTGTTGTTTTTCGTATTTGATGAAAGTTTCATCGTTCAGACCCATACTAACGGCTTCAGCAATGGTTTATGACTTGCGTAGCTCTCGAATAATCATCATCACTATGTCGTGCTATGATATCGCTAGGATTATGAGGATTTTGAATCGGGGAAAAAGTTTTGGTTAGCTTTACTATAAAGCTTATTATGTATTACTTTGTATGGTAGCTATGATTCTCTCAATTCACAAGTTGTATAACTTAATCAAAAATCCTATTGATTCTCTGCTTCATTCATCTATTATTAATGATGAGTCACTTTTTTCTCATGAATGTCATTTCAGGATCAAATTTTAAAATTTAAAGGCATTTCGGACTTTAGCTTTTAATTAATTTTTAACCCCAAAATTATTTCATTTCATTCACAGTTAAATCACATAATATAAAGTTAAAAATGAAATTAAGTATAAATTAACAAATAGTTTTTGAAATGAAGTTATACTTCAAAGTGAATTCCGATGAAATAAATGATTGCATTAATCTTTGTATTTTTGAAGACCTTTAGGATTAATTGATTGTATATATGTATAGACATTGAGATCTCAAACAAAACTATAATTTGCTGTGTAGAGCAGGCTTTTTGAATGAATAATAGTGTCACGTTTATGAATGAGTCTATTAATGATCTGCTTTTTGATCGATTAATGGTTTGATAGATAGCGTGATTATGTGAGTGACTCCACTAAATAGTTTAATTCAAGCAAAGTATTGATATACTCATTCAAATAATGAATTAAATTTATTGCCATAAAGGGAAGCACAGATAGCGCAATAATTAATCTAAAAATATATAATTACTATTATTAATTAAAAATTCAAGATTAAAAACAAAGACACTGAATGAAAATTACATCGCGAGGACTTGAATATAAATACTCATTAAATAATTGTAACTGAAAGCCATTTATTAATTTATGTGAAAGATTAAACTTATTTAGTGAGCGACTGCTCATTCATTTTAGATTCAAGTACGAGTAGTTTTTCTGTTTCGGTCTAATAAGTAGCTATGATTATCACATTAAACATTTTACTATAATATACCGTTTAAAAAATATAACTTACTTTAACGTAAAAAATAAATCAAGCATTTGAATACATTTGCAAATTTTTTGAGGTTTCAAATTTTTGTATAACTTGAACGGTTGAAGCTCTCAAATAATCATAATTAGAATAGGGAAGAGTTAATAAAGTATTTCTGTAAAAGTAAAATAAAGAAACAATATTTTATTGGGGCCGGTTGTTTGTCAACTACCACTTCTAGCTGAAGAATCTGGTGGTTTCAGTGCATATTCAAATTTAGAATCTGGAAATTGAACCAATATTATTAACATTAGGTTATGTATGTATCACGAGAGAGCACGTTTAGGTGTTGCTCTAACTTTAGTGGAAATACTAAGTTCGAGTCCTGAATTGGAATATGATATTGATACGCCCCAATAGAATATTTGGTACTTTTATTTATCATTTAAGTTATCGGTAGAGAATGATTGATAATTTGTTAATTAAGGTAATTATAGTGATAGTTTCTATTCGCTTAATATTAAGTAATAAGTTATTACTATTTAGTAATATTTTTTATTAAGTTAAGTAATTCTTAAGTTAATTAATAAAATAGTTGTAAACATTAAATGGAGTTACAATATTTGTTAGTCTTTTAATTTACTTATTTTAAAATAAAATAGCGAATTAAAATATGAGATACTGCACAAATAAATTTACTCCAGTGTTGGGGCGCACTGTAACTTATATGTGCTGTGGACTGGGGATTGCGAGAAAACAATGGATCTTTTGGCCAGAAACGAGCGGGGTCAGGATTCAAACCCACGATCCTTCGATCATGAGTTCGGCACATTAACTCACTGCGCCACTTAGACTCCCAGATACTGTACACTAGTGATCGAAAAAGGCAATAATATTATAAAAATACTGTGCCAATACCACTCAAATTTTATATAATACTATTCGGATATTACAGCAAAAGCTAAAATGTATCCCAATATCATTCGAATCTCACTGAAAAATTTTTAACACCATTCCAATACCATACCATTTCAGTGGGTTTCATTTGTTTATGCGAAATTGTATTACAGTATATACAGTAATAAGCGAGTTACTGCTGCTTTTGTATGCGCAATTTTAGTATAAGTGGCAGAACACTGGAATCGAGAACATGTCATTTGTCACCAGAAATGTTGATTTTCTCTTATTCATTAAAAGTAATTATAAAGTGTAAATTAAAAAATTTGTATAATTAAAAATCTATATCATTTATAACATTAAAGTTCATTTGTAATGGTATTATGAAGTATTTCGTAAATCCCAATACCATTGAGAAATTAAAAACAAAATTCCATTATCATTTCAATATCGCTAAATTCTTAAATTTCAATACCATTCCAATGCCATTCCACTAAGTTTTCTGAATACCAATACCATTCCATGGCATTGGTACTATTTTTCTATCATTACTATACATATAATTTTAATGACATACTATACAATACATGTTTTATACAATACTATCAAGAAAAGGGCTTAAATTGATTACTGCACCTCCTAAAGTGTTATAGACTTATTGTAACTTTTAAATAATTAGATTATAAAAATATTTTATTTATAATTATAGATTACTATTAAATTACAGAATGAATTTATTATATTCCAAGACTTTCTTTTCATTAAGTAAAGCAGAATTAAACATTATTATTATACAAATCATATTAATCGCAAGACTTCATAATATAAATCACTATAATATAGATTATTTCTAAAGTCCCTTTCGTTGAAAAAGTTTTGTAATGTTAGCAGTGCTTATCCTAAATAAATGGTACTCAGACTGTGCACGAAAATGAACAAACTCTATTGTATTATCACTTAATTTACGTCATATTACTGTATGACACTTATAATCTTGTTGTTTATCCGACCATTGAAGTCAGACATACAAATTGTGTCATTTTTTAATTTAAAATATCGTAAATAATGTTTAACTTAAACTTGCATTTGTTAATAATGCAAAACTCTGCGATGTAGAGAGACTTTCAGAACAAACTATACGAAGTTGTGTGTATTGTTCTTTCTATCATAATCCTATTAATAAGAATCGATCGAATACTAGTCAACGACATACTATTCCAATACAGCCATTGCTTTCATCACATGTATTACAAATGCTTGGAATGCATTTCTTTTCATACAGTATATTATACAAAACTTATAACAGATATACTGCATTCATTCTTTTGGTACTTCTGTTACTGTTACACTTGACTTATTCATGAATTCATCATAAGATATATTCCAATTCAATTCAAACGAACAATAATTATATTCTAAATATGTTTTTAAAAATAATATAACACTTTGAGATTTTATCTCAATCTTTCCCTAATAAGTGTTACTTTTGTTTCTTCCGATATTTGATAACTATCCTATTATGAGAATTACACCGATGCGAATATGACCTATTTTTCTTCATATTTACATTTATCTTATGTTTTCTTTGTATCATTTGGTGCTCAAAACAACTCATTCCTTACAAGACAAACAGCTATCAGAATAATCATATATACTGTACAGTAAATTAAATAAAAATCAAAACACAAGTTTCATCAACTTTGCTAAAGTTAGCAATAATTAAGAAAAGACTCGTCATCTACATTTTAATATAGTTCATTTATATATTCATAGCGATGAGCAAGGCTCGAGCTTTTCAAACTCAGTGGCGAGCCTGAGCCTAACCAAATTAAGAAAAACTGAACCTCTAGTCTCGAGCCTAGAACCCTCGAGCCTGTGCCTTGAGCCTGACAATCAATAGAGGTTTTAGTAAATGAAATGAAAGAAAAATTATATTTTATTCGATTCAAATAAATTGAGATTTATTTCAAATATTAAATGAGATAATTATTCAGAATTGAAGTATTTAAGCATAGATTCCGAGCATATTAAAGTTTGAACAGAGTCTTTCGAGTCTATTTCGCGGTTTTAATAGGACTTCGACTATTTGAAGTGTACTTTCTTCTTAACAGTGATTTTTCAGGCTCAGTAAGCTTGAGCCTGAGAATTTTTGCGAGCCTGATAAAAGCTCTAGCCTGAGAGCCTACTCATCGCTATACATTCGTATATTTAATACATTCTTATTAAAGTTTTTTATGATTACAATTTTTAACTTAGCGATAAGTATTAATAAAATAAAATTCTATATAACACAACCTATGAACAAACGCTTAAATAAAGTGTTCATTATAAAGAAAATATCTTTTGTTAAAATATTTGAATCACGACAGTAAATAGGATTTATCTGCTTTATCGAGTTATTTTCCAAAAGTGGTTTTCATCGGAATATTTTAAAAAAAACCTCAATTTATTAGTTTTTACAGAACATATTTCTCAAGATCTGAGAATTTAGTCTTAGGATTGAAAATGTTGCAAATAAAGTACGGTATAACTTAAGAGTTAGAATCTAATGATTTAATTAAACATATCAAAAGTACAGCTGTATATATTGCTTCAAAATTCACGTGTCCTATAATTAAGTCTTTTTTGATTAATATTATTATTATTTGAAAAATTGATAGTTTCTAATATTTGATAACATAACAAAATAGATGACATAACAATATATGAAAGCAAAATAAATAAATAAAAAATAAATGTTTGACGAACCAGCCATTTAGCACAGATTCAAAAAATCTTTAGCTAATAAAGAATGGCACAGATCTTTAATCGTACTGTATATTTAAACAGAAGCTGTAAATATTATTTTCCACTACATATTGTTTCGGATCAGTTTGAGTTTGCATAGGTTTATATACTCTAAGGCTAAACAACTTACATTTGCACACACTTTCATTTATAACGTCTCACGTAATTTCCAATTAGATGCAACAGCAATCAAGCCTAATATTATCTGCGTCGTGACCAGAATTCTCGTTACGCTTTGTTAATAGAGTAAAGTAACAAAAGCTGGAAATTGGAGTTCCTCTCCACTAATTTACAAACTTTGGCTAATGCTTCAAATCAAATATTAACTTCTAATGTATTCTAATGCGGTTCTATTTGATTCATACTATTTATCAGAATAAAAAACATACAGTTTTATAATTATCTATTTGAGAAATGAGTGTTAGTTTTAACTTTTATAGTTTATCAAATAGAATTGGAATCGGTTCAGTTATTCTCAAGAAAATCAAATCTTTGCAGTAGAAATAAATTCTAATTAATCTATTTATTTTAAAATACACTTTTCATAAAAGAGAGTAATAGTCCAAAATGTCCAAAATTGGTCCCTCGAGCCTAGCACCTGATCTCACCCTAACAATAAAGCTCATTGATGGTCTTATAGCTAGAGTGGTCAAGCTATAAGTGGCAACTCCTTTAGCTTACAACTTGATGGCATAAAAATTTCACTTTCAGTCCTATTTCAAATATGTTATCAATCAAAGCAATTAGTTTTATATTCATTTATAATTAGTTTAACATTAAATAATTTTTATTACTCTAATTATTGTCTATAAATTGTCTAGTTTGAAAAGTTTTTTAAGTTTATTAATGGGCCACTATCACCACATATTTCTTCACCAAAATATAAACAGATTAGTTGTGAATGAAATTATGTGCCACCCTATAATTTATGTCCAAATGTACAGTAGCATTCTTATGTATATTAAGCCCATTTCAGTTTCAAATTTTACAGGTTTTGTTCCAAAAGTGGTAAAAGACACTTCCTTACATAGTGCTGGTATACAGAGTTTGTGTAAGAGACAACTTTACAATTTTTAAGGGATAAAATCTAACTTTTAAAAGTTGTCACTTACTAGTTCTCTAATCTCTATTGAGACCCTTTGTTCTTGTGTTTAAAATCACGAAAATTAAAAACTAAACAGGCCTTCAAATCAGAGCAGAACTTTATCGTTGATCTTAAATTTAAATTGGCTTTTAATTATTCGAATTAGAGGTACAAGAGTCTCGATCGAGAGTTGTTACAGTCCAGACTCTAGAAATTTAATTTGAGTAAAAATTTTTGATTTTATTGTAAGTTTTTCAAAAAAAACTTCATGAAACAAATATTTATAACAATAATGATCTTTATAACATCAATATTCATGATAATCTGCTGCAGAAAATCACTGGATTCTTGTAAAAAATATTTTAATTGATTTTAGAACCACAGACAATTAGAATCAGTAAATAAACTTTAGCTATAATTAAATAAATAATGCATACTGCAGATGATGGAACCCTCATTATATGCCTTTCTAAAAGTTCCATAATATTTTTGTCCCGGAAGATTAAAAAAATTGATAAATATGCTGAAAGTCAAGGAATCACACAAAGAAGAGTTAGCAACGCTAACTCAGTCTGACTATGCCTTTAGCTGACTAAGCTAGTCTCATCGAAAAACGGCTATAAATTTTTCTGCAGCTTATTCTTTCCCCGTAAGATCATATATAAGTTGAATTTAATGTTTGTATCAAAATCAAACTATTTTATAAGAATGATTTTTGAAAGATACCAATATTAACAATAAATTTTTAAATTAACCTTTATTAAATAAACCTGCACTCTTAAAATTAAAGTATAAAATTTTCTAATTTAGAAACACAGAATTTTATTTGCAATAAAAATTTTCACGTTTACATATAAACGAATAATTTATATATACATTTAATTTTTAAAAGTAATTTTAATGATTTGAAAAACTTTGGTAGAATTGCAACGCAATTTATAAAATACTTTAACTTTATTAAACTTGCTTTTGAACTGGAAAATGTTTTATATAGTTTGAGTTAAAAAAAATACTAAGAAATATTGATTAAAATAAAAAGATTCGAGAATTAAGAAATAACTTCGGTTTTCATACCAAACCATTCATTTTATTACAAGAATAGAGTGCACTACATTGTACTGTGCAGTACATAATTATATTAAAATAAAAGGCATTTATGATATTCGAATTAATAAATGAATTGCAAAATTCAATCAAAAGCAAAGTAATTATATCAAAAAGAAACTGATTCTTGAACTCAATACAAAAGCGGAAGTTCTTTCAAAAAGCTTTTTTCTCAAAAGCATGTTTATTGTGTCACAAACGAGTGCTGATTTGACATATCTTTTTATAACATACAGTATTAACAAATAATCAGATTGATTAATACGAAACATTGTGATAAGACTAGGCGCTGGTATTTGCTTTGTTAAACAGAATCTTAATTAATTTTTTAGGATTAATTTTTTGCTATAATTTATTGATTGGATCTTTTATGTGACAAATATTGTGTAAAAAATTTCTAAAGACTAAAACAAATGTGAGGGTAATCTAAACAAATACTGTTGAAGCACAGCTAAGGTGAAACGTTTGTGTACCTCTCATTTAATGTGAATGTGTCTCAATTGATTTCAGTGCCTTTGCTGTTTGTTTAGTCGATCTGATCTTCTGAGCTTGACTTTTAGTCTCACTCTAGTAATTAGACGCCAGAGAAGAGGCAACATATAGGTTTAGGAATCAGATCAATTCAGAAGAGCTCACGTTATTTCTCTTTCATTCTTCTGCTCTCTGTCTTTGTGCTCTTTTTTCTTAGTTATTCATTCCGAAAGAGCCCAAAAAACTTAGTAGCCTTTTAAGACTGAGTTTAGAGCAGTGCTCTCTTTGAGAGAAAGCATCGGATGAAAGATCTGTGAACAATGACTGTCGTGTTTATTTAAGCATACGAACTAAGAGTTTGGCCCAACAAAACGCTATTGTTCATCATTGATTAGTCTTTTTTGTGCTTTAGGTGATAAGAGATGAAAGCTTTTGTCACTTTTTTTCATTATTAACTTAGTTAACAAAAGTGCAAAATTAGATTATTTTGCTAATGAAGTTTTTAAATTTATTGTACCATTTTTCAAATGCAAACACTTCATGTCACAACTCACTTGTTTCAGCTATTTTTCTATAAATATCATCACAAAATAAGCTATATATTCAATACTAAAAATGTCAAAAATCTTCAATAATAGTTTAATATTCTGGATACAGAATATTATATGAAATATTTTCCAAATTCAAAAAATATATGCTTTTCATGTTTGTTATCAGGAATGGAATTGAAGCTAACGTTATGGTTCTCTTTGATAAATAGCAAAAAATGTCAGTATAACAAAATTGAAAACAAGAATAAGACTCAGAATTTATGTAAACTCATCTAAACTTATATTCATTTCTAAAATTCTACCTAAAACAATAATATAAGATAGTGCTCTTACTTTAACATATAAGTAGTTTATCATTTTTCTCAACTGTTAATAAGTAAAAATATACTGCAGTTTTTTTATACAGACACATGCTTTTAATGCACATAAAACATGCTCAAAAAATCAAAGACGACTCCATTAGATTTCAAGTTTAGAGTTCATAGACTCAAATGGAAAACTCTAGTAACTTATTATATTGAACAGCATCAGTACATTCAGATCTTGCTTTCATACATAACTGGCTCTTTTCAAAATTAAGTTTACTTTTTGCTTCACTTTATATTAATATTATTTTTTCAATTAATAACATAATCTCAAACTTTTATTCCAAGATTCAAATGAAATTTAAAAGAGTACAAGTCTTGAGTGCTTGACATAAGCCTTGTTTGCCAACCGCTCACTCCGCCTATTACTAAAGTCTGGATAAAACTTTTAAGTCTAACTAATGAACTGTTTTAACACTTAAAGTAACACTTAATTACTTTTTGCACAATTATTTAAATAATCAATTTATTTTTGACTCACTCTCGACGCACAATATATTCTGAAAGCTTGAAAAATTGTTTCTGTCTGTGAAACGCCTACGACTAATAATTAAGTTCTGTATTTCTAATACTATTAGATATCAATATTAAGACTGTGCACTCCGAGTATAATATCCATTAAATTTTTCACTCAATTTCACAATTTTCATACATTAATGAATTTATGCTTTTTAGACAATGAAAAATTAGTTGTTGTTCATCAAGTTTACTAAATTTACTAAATTTTCTATAAAGCATTCAATTTAGTTTGAAATTTAATAAACCGATTAAATTGGTTAATGTCTGCAATAAGCGATTTTAGGCAACGTTTCTTTTTTAAATTGAATCTCAAATCAAAGTTTTCTCATTACATTTTTTAATTATAAAAAATTTAATCTATTAATATTCAAAAAATATTAAGATAGAGATCATATAAAGGTTATATTATCTGTATATTTATAACGTAACTCATAGAAAGCTGAATCAGAGCTCAATTTATTTGAAATATTTATTTTTATACATAAGACATATTAAATGATAACTTACATCACAAATATTTCCGATTGAATTTCATTAGTATATGATATAAAAATGAAAATTTTTAACAAAAAAGTAAAAATATTTTTTACAATAATTTGAAAGCTCAAGCGAAAGCTCACCAAAAAATTATATTTAAGCCTTAAGCCTTGTATTCTTCACTAATTGAATTGAGTCACTTGGTATGAAAGACCAGTGAAAGACTAGTCTGTGGTTATAATTTTACGTAACTCTCAAAACATAACTAAATCAAAAAATTAATTTGTTTTGATTAACTTATACTGAAATCTGTATGATAAATATTTTTACAGTTGATATAATAACTTAATAATATGTATTATATAAAGTATTTGTTGGATTCTGAACCTGTAAACAATGTTTAATAACATTCTAAGCATTCAGGAAATGTGTGAAAATTTTAGTTATGAGCTCGAAGTGAAACAGTATCTTATTGTTATTTTGTTTTCTTAGGCAATCGGGAGCACTAACAATGAACAATAGATTATTTTACATCTAAGACAGAATTAATGTAAGAAGCATTTGGTAGGAGTGCTAAACTGTTAGTTGCATACCATTACTTGTTTAACTTATCCCAATAGAGAAGTGTCTGTTTGAAGCAATTCAAAGTGACAGTTAGAGAAGGAATATTTACAACATGCAATTTTGTGAAGTGACGTTATCCGTGTACTCTTTTTTAGAGCTTACTTAAGTCTAAGTACACTCAATAAAACCACAAGATTTGCTTTGACTAAGTATTTGCAAAGAAGCCGACATCAAATTACAAAAGGTTTATTGCTGGTGGCAATGACTCGAGTCAACGAAACCGTTTGATCCAATGTTTAATCCTTTCTAAGTGTACTTTAGTATAACGTTCATTAGAAATGCCAGAAGTGATGCCAACTATTAAGTTTAGCTAATTTAAGATATCATTTTAAATGGTGAAAGTATGCATTTTTTGCAGAGTTTGAAAATTATTTTTAACTCACAGTAACATTATTTGCTAGAAATGAATGTTCTACTCAAGTGTAAGCTCGACAAAAGAAGTTTTACAAAAAGTCTTTGTGTTACTGAAGCCTCTATTCTGATATTGATTAATGCATATGCATTCCGACCCAACATTGATAGTCACTGCAACTCATACATGTGATGCCTTTTTAATGTCTCTTCTCTTTGAGAGCATCGAAGCGCATATGTTCCCCATTTGAGTGCCTAATTATTCTTTGCTATACAATAATGTGAACGCACATTTCCGGAGCTTTTTTGAGATGAATTTTATAAAAACTTTTTAGCAAAGATTAGCATATAATTATTGTTGTGATGATGTATTGTGCCTTTAATGTCATCCACGTTTCAACACAACTAAAAAATACTATTATTATTATTTAATGAATAAATTCGACAAAGTTTGAAGAATTAAGGTTTCAAAAATTAATGAACCAGTTCTAACATTGTTTTATTTTGTGTAAAAAGCCGAATCTTCATGCTTTTTGTCTTTAATGTTAGAACCGCTATAACTTAAAGTTTTTTTAATGCAATTTAAAAGAGCGGGTTTTATATAATGGTATGCAAAATATCAAATAAGTAAATACTGTCTGAGGCGAGTAGATCTGCTTCAAAGCTTTGCTTTGTTATTGCCTTAAGAAATAATATCATAGCTGATGAGCTCTACAATTGTATTAAAATGTAGTGAACACAAACAGAAACTCGAATGAAATGGGGTTGACTTGTCTTTTCAAATAGCAATATTCAACAAAAAAATCAAACAAACATTTTTATGCGAAAATTTTTTATTTCTCAATTTTTACATATAAGAACTTAGTCGGAGCAGAACTTCAATAATAATCCAAGCCTTCAATTATTCATGACTCTAATACTTTTGGGACATTGATGGCAATAGACATGAAAATATGTTCGAATTTAAAATTAGCCGACGGGAAATTGTGCACACAGTTTCGTATTCATAGTGGTTTACTCGCATTTCTTGCATCGTCGCTTTGCATGCCATATATAAGTTAAATAAGTTATATTTGCATTCACTCTGCATGCATGACAAATAATTTTTATGATTGCTTCAAGTTTTCTAAATTGAATCAATATATAAGTTAAAAAAGGATGAAGAAGAAGAAGAAGAAGTGATTTTCAAGATTCTAACATCAATTGGGATTTGTTGACATTTTGACAGTTATGATGGTTATGATTAACATTTAAAATTCACAATTTTCTTAAAGACGACAGTTTGGTTATTTTCTTTCAACTTAAAGGATATTTTAATGGGAAATTTTATTTCGATTGTTGTTCTGCCAGAAATTTTATTGTAGGACATCATTGAACTGAGAGTTACATTTACTTTCATACGAGTCTCCATCAGCTTTTGAGAGTGCGATAAATCGAAGATCAAATCTGATACCCATTCGTACTGTACACAGATGGTGAACGAATTCAACTCATGCATACCATAAGATAAATTCAAGCTCAGTCTGAATTTAGTCAATACTTTTTCATCTTCTTTCTCGATCATATCCACAACTCGTATGTTTCCATAATTCAATACAATGTCTGCAACCAAATAGTCCCTTAGCTCATGGGCTCACACTCGCTCATAATCCAATATTCGACCCATACGTGTGAATTTTGGTCTTTCATTTTATTTACTGCAATAGTACAGTAATATAATACAATAAAATAAAGTACAGAAATAATCTGTAGAGAATCAGCTATTTCATGTGTTTTCTAGTATTAGTATCATATTTCGCACTACTTTTACATTTTGATATTGTTTAGTGACCAAAACTTTACTGCTATCGCAAAAGTATTCTTTTTGTGAAGTTTTCTTCAAATTTCTTCTTTTTAGATAAGTTATTACGTTTGACATTAAGCACAATCAATCAGTCGTTATCATTTGTTATCTTCATTGCTATTTTTTAGATTCATTAGTTTTGTTCTTTACTGACGCAAAAGTTAATCGAAAATAAAGTAACAAAGAATTAATGAAAATATCTGTAAAAAAAAATTAATCATCAATAAGTTTGACACAGGAGTACATTATTGTGCTGATAAACACGCGTTACTTTTTGGAAATTGCGAATTCAATTGTATCTAAACTTGATTCGAGCATATGATTGCTTTGGCACACGTTTCCTTTACGTCACTTTTTATCCGTTCGGAAATGGGTCGGCAAAAGACTGCCAATGTCTGGAAGTAATATATCAGCACGAAGTGAACTTAATTTGTCCGAATTTGAAAACAGAGCAATTTTACTGTTTGGCTATAAAAATATATATAATGTGAGTTAGAATATAGTAAAACAAGATTTATATGAAACACAAAGCTCAGTATTTGGACTGAGAGCTGAGCCATTGAGGATCATGTCGTATAAAACAGTAGTTTATATGTAATGCTACAGAATAGCTATAATGCACATTTCATTGCTTTCAGATAACATATAATAATAGCTCTTTTGTGTATTACAATGAAACCACAGATTAAGCCATTACTACCCTTTATGTTTGCTTATGTTCTTCCCAATGATGCCAAAAACTTATTTCTCCAATACATGAGCGCTTTGTTCGCTATGAACGTTATAAATACTAAGAACGCAATCTCTTCCCACTTGGAGAAGGCTATCTTGTCTTTTGTTATTTCATAGCAGGTTCTATTCTAAACACATTTTTGCATTGTATGCGTTTCTGTTGTCTCTATGAGTTAGGTTTCATCGCACGAACCACTCATTATTACTGCACAATGACTTACCATACATATAGTGTTTCCATAATATGTTTGGCACTGTATTTACAAAGTGTTATACATTTTTATCCAGAAAAGCGAGTTCGGTATGTATTTGGATGCAGTCAGAAGTAATAAATGCTAATAAAATGAATTTACATTATAATAAAATATAAATTTAAGCCAAACAATGACTGCAGACATTTCTTTAATGCTTATACTTTTCTTATTTTTATAACATATACAACATTTACATTTTTGTACAGTACCTACTGTACAACTGCTTTAATAATAAATTGAATTCAAACAAATCATTTATTTTAATCCCATTTTTTATTGCCGTGAGAAAGAGGATTACATTTAATATTATTTGATATTAACTCTTATTACAAATAAATTCATTAAGATATAAGTATTTTTTATTATTGTTCAAATCGATTGCTCACTATTTTGCTGTTTCAAATCTTGAAAGCTTCGCGTGTATTAAGTGCTCAAAATATATTTGTATTTGAATTAGTGATTGAAAAAACATAAAAAATTTATCCCATACCATACCAATATCACTGAAATTTTATACAATACCATTCCAATACCACACCAAAAGCTAAAATGAATACCAATACCACTAAATTTTTGAATTTCAATACCATTCCACTAAGGTTTTCTAAATACAAATACTATTCCATGATATTGGTACTATATTTTCAATCACTAATTTGAATTTATACATAAAAATTTTAAATGTCAATAATTGGAAAATTAGCTTTTTAATCATTTTCTGTGTTTATTTTCGAGAGAATCGAGACATGACCTGATACTCGAGACGTTACTTTAAATTGTGTCTTTGCTCATGAAACATGAGTTTGCACTGATACGTGTACAGGGCGCCGTTGAATTGCTCGAAAACAATGAATATAAATGGCCAGATACCCCAGAAAAAACAGCTTCGGATCCGGAGTTCGAATCCATGACCCATCTGTCATGAGTCCGACACCTTTCCTCTAGGCCATTCTCCCTGCCATTTACTCTAAAGTCATTACTGTGAGAGTTAGCTCATGTTTTTTTTCTAAAATCACTTATTAATATATCGAATAAATTTTGTAAAATTCAAATACCACAAAAAAACTGAAAAGTATATTTATTCTAATGGCCCACATGAGAGCTCATTTTTTCGTAATCTCACAGCTTGACACAGATTTTTTATTTAGAACAGCAAAAAAAGTCTTATTTCCAAAATTGCTTCCAATCTTCTGCTTTCGTAAAATTATTCTTATTTGAGATAATGCACTCATGAATTTTGGCCGATAACAAGATTTTAGAAAAATCCAAAGCTGTTTCCGTCTTTTTCGGGTCTGTGAACTGATAAAATTGTTTTATAGATGTTTAAACTTCATCTGAAGTGAATGGCGCAAAAGTTGTTTTTAAACAAAAATCCTATGAATTATTTTTTATGTAAAATTTAAAATATTGGTATTAAAAAAATATTTATTCAAATTCTCTAATAAAAAATAAATCATGTTTTGAAATAATTTTCTCAAGTTCTCAAACTTTTTTAAATATCGAGATTATTGTGATTGAGGCTCTGCTAATAATTGATGTTATAGTCAGTTTATTGAGTGAGAGTCTATGACATTTCAATGAATACTTAAATACAACTGACATACACTATTGATATCAGTGCTGATGCTAAAGCTATAAATATATCATAACATTGATAAAAATAAATCTCAATTATGAAAATGAGATATTGATTAGCATTGAACAAAATAAACTATTCATTATATTCTATTATTTGATAAATAACTAACGACATAGTCTGAAACTGGTCTGAAACATAACTCTCGAATACAATACTAATAATAAGCACTTCATAAGCGCCTAAAAGCATAATTTGATGTTAACGTGCATTTAGTATTACATCAACTTTATTATAGTAATAAAGTATAAACTTTAGTGTTAATTAGTTTTATTAATCATCAATGGATACTCTAAAGAGATTAAAGCTTAGGTGTCATCCATAGTTTATGTCATGCTAAATTTGCATTTTCTTGATTCCCACCCTCCCTATGTTATGCTTTGGTTACATTAAATATTTTTACTTACTCTCCCCCATGCCGTAAAATTACGTTGAAAAAAATATAGGAAGTGCAGATTCTAAATAGGCCAGACTCCCATCCAAAATTTTTTAAAAAAATTTTAGGTGAAGAGTAGACTAAAAATAAATATTTTATTCATGAGATTGATTTTAGACCAAGGGACGAGCCGGGCGAATTTCCGAATATCAAAGAGTAATGACCATATTCCCCCTACGGGTACCCATTACGAGTCATATATCATTGGAAAGATCTCATCGAGTACTACAACTTTTCCTCTTAGACTAACACGATCCGACCCCAGAGTGAAGCATCAGAGAGCGCCAAAGTTGATTTTTTTGGTATTAAGCTTTTTGTCATTTTAACGCTTAATTTTTGCTTTATCCAATGCGCTTAATCGAATAATGCATATCCCAAAACGATTAAATTAATATTCGAAGGTAAAAGGGGTCGAATATTAATAAAAGATTGAAAATTACATGTAATACTGTCTATTCTATACTATCTTATGCAGAAACTATCCTCATTTATTTATTGTCGATTCTTTTTCTACTCGTCCTACTGAGCATTTAATATTTAAAACTTTCGATATAGCTATTATAGTAATTTTTAATCTTTTATTAACATTCGACCCCTTTTTACCTTCGAATATTAATTTAATCGTTTTGGGAAATTGTTTTTAAACTATTTTTTGAATTTGATTTTTTTCACAATAAATAATAAAAATAATTTTTTTTGTGAAAAATTACTGATTTATCTTCAACGGTTTTCTAGTATTTGAATTTTGAATTATAATATTCAGAAATTCGCCCATATGTTGGTATAAAACCAATCTCATAAATGAAATTATGTTTATATTAGTCAACTTAAACCAAAAATTTTTGAAAAAATCGGTGGGTGAGGGTCTAACCTATGTAGAATCTGACATTTCCTTTACTGTTGTCAGATCTCCAGATTTAAACCCCCGATCCTTAAGACGAGCCTCGGTCTGAAAAAAGCTCCGATACTCGAGCTGAGCCACTGAGGCTAAAAACACTGCTAAATAAGAAGTTGCAAATTTATTATATAATTGGGAGTAATAAATATAATATATTACTTTTAAATAGATTTATTACACAATTGGTTTACAAAAGTAAGCATTTCACTAATTCATCATAACTTCTGTAAATAAAAGCGTAACGTTCATAATCACTCTTATCCTTACCCCCCATATGTCACGTTTTGGTTACGTCAGAGCTTGACCCTTACCCACCCTAAACAGCGTAACATAATTTATGAATGATGCCTTACAAGTAATTTCTATGACTCACTCTTTCAATTGAGTCTTCTCTTAAATAAAATATCCAAAACACAGTACTGCAGCTCTTCTCGTACAGTACTGTTAATATTCTAATTCACATTACCAGAGCTACCATTATCCCTATTTTAATAGCCTGATGACCATACAGCATATCTATTTAACCTATTTTTCACTTGATTTGATTTTAATATTCGAAATAATTAGTATTGAATTGCATGCAAATCAATTGATTTAGTGTTAAACTAGTTTTCAAAATAAAATTTATTACTTAATTCATATTTTATTTTTTTTGTAACTTAAAAAAGTGTTTAACCATTAATTATAAAGTTCTTATGAAGCAATTACTGTTTCAATTAAAGAACAGTTTGAATGGAACCATAGCTAGAGTGGAATCTAATAGTTTTTGTAATTAGATAAGCCATACTTCTTAAATGTTGTAATGATTTTGCAGTCAGCTTTAGCAACAAATGTAATTTTGCGGACTTCTTCATACTGTACAGCAGATTGCAATGCGAGGCATCGAGTAAATCATTTTTAAGTAATTAGTCATGGCTTACTGCTAATAGTGGTACACGAGCGCTTTTATATAACATTATGGGTAAAAATACATTGGGTGCTATTTCTACTAGCTATAAACGCATCAAATTATATATTTATATCAGGTATTTTGACCCCAAATGACAATTATTTGTATAGAAATCACAAATCAATATAATTATCAGGACTTTGACTTTTCAATTCATAATTTATTCTCACTTTTTGTTTATTTACTCTTCTGTATAGAGTATTGTGCGGTACATATTGTTAAAAGCTTTTGTTTAAAAATTAAAACTAATTGAGTTATTTATAAATAAATTTTAATAATTGAAAATTATTGCAAAATTTAATTTTCAATTCTTATGTTTTGCTCTTTACAAACATTGTTAACTCAATTTCTTGATATAATGAATAAATTCTCTTTATTGAAAAGAGATAGGGAGAAAACTATCTAAAAATTATTTAATTATATTTATTTAACGTTTGTTCTAAAAATAAATGGAGCAAATTTTTGAACTAATGTCCAATGAGCAGAACTTTTTGGTAATCATATTTTATTTTCTTTATAATTTACATGTTTGTTATTTCAAGCTTTTGCGTATTGTCATCAAAAGTCTATTTTGCATTTGATTGCACAGAAAGTATTTATCTGATGTTTATATATTTGTAAAGTACAATATGCCAGAGTCTGAAAAGTATACGGGTTGGTCAGGATATATAAATCCCCTCCAACAAAGAAGCAATACTTTTTGGTATATAAGTTTGACTCATTCTTTATTATTATTATTCTTGAAGAAAGCCATATAAATAAAATGAAATTTATATTATAATAGTTTATAACTTTCAAAAATAATTTAGAGATATTGGAAATCTTTTGAATTTCATTTAATTTTTCAAATTTCAAGAATTTTACTCTTGAATTCCCCTCCTCTTTTTTGAACGACTTTGTTCAACTGGACAATATAGCATTTATGGTTATTACAGATTATTAACTGATTATATTTACGTTTATTATGCTATGAATTGGAGAACTTATGAGAAGTGTTGATATGACTAAATGTAATTCAATGAAACCTAAATGAACACAAGCACATAATACATACTGTAACAGTGCTTTATTATGAGATGAGACAAAAGCCCATTCACTGATAATCAATTTTCATAGTTTTCTGATTTGGTGCGAACAAAAAATGTAATTTTCGAGTGGAATTTTATTATTTTTGGAAATTCACTCGATTTCTCATTTGATAAACTGGAGGTATTTGGCATTCAATGGAATTCTGGAATCCTATTGAAAACTCCAAATTATTAAATGTCAAAAGTTCTCTGTATCGAAGACACAGTAATATCTATCTATAGGCACTCATACACCATAAAACATTCAATTGAATGTAACCATGAAGTGATAACCTGACCACAAAAAGAGTCTCATGATCAACATTTTTCTGAGTATATTCTGTCTGTCTCTCTTTCACACACAGACACACATACAGAGACATCGACAGACAGACACAGACATACACATCCTATTTATATCTCGACATCTCTCCTGTTCTCTATTTTAACGTAGAGATAGCTATAAATTCTGTACTTGAGTGCACACACTTTGAATCACATTCCCGTAAATGATTTCACTCACATTGAATTCCTGGTAATAGTTTTTATTAAATGTATACTACAAAGCACTAACTTTATTGAATATACTGAAGCGTATCTCATCCTCTCATTTTGAAAGGTACGTGAAGTATATTCGAGAACGCCTTCAATTTTTTCTCACTATTTCAAACACCACCCATTAGAGAATTGATGTAAGGCTTCACATACAAGAATTATAAAAGTAATTCATTATTGTAGCAAAAGGTAAGTATGCCTTGTATTCAATCAATTGAGTTCATAATTATCTACTTATAAATTATTAATTATCAATATTTCTTATTTGTATTTAAAGTTATTAATTATGAAAAAATGAAATGAGAGTCATATTAATACAGTAACTGTTTTTCTTAATTTAATGCATTTATAAAATGATAAAAGAACTAAAGAAACAAGAAAATGAAAAAGTCTGTATAAAAAACTGCTAATATATTTTTCTTCATTCAACTACTTCTGGTTTAATGAAATTTCTTCAGAGATTGCATTTTCACTTTGTTTTCATGTATGAAAGTATTTTTTTTAAGCCTGGTTTCATAGCTTCAAATCTAAGCACAAAAAGTAAAGCTTAGGCTAAACTTTGTTTTAAGTTATTAAAGTTTTACTGACAGTCAAAACTTTGAACTTGCGATTAAGCTTTTAAACACAAAAGTATAAAAGAGCTCTTCGCTTGAAGTAGATATTATTCGAATTAGTCTTTTGTCAATCTGTACCTTTAGCTGAGATGCGATAACCCTTAAATTTAGACATCTTCTGTTTGAGTGCATAATGACAGACAGCCTTCTTGTTAGTTAATCGCCTGTATGATATACTAACGCGTGAGTTAAGAATGAGTCAAATTAGACAGTAATAAGACTTAGTATCAAATGAACTGTAACTTTTGTCTCTTCAAAACAATTACTTAATTACAGAGAATGATATGTGTCTTTATCACACGATGTCTTCGCTTACTTGCGAGCTATTATACTGTAATATAGCATTATTATAGCCCTTTAATCAATGTATGTATTACTCTATAATTAATTATATGCTGCAACAAATATCTATATAAAGACTTCAATAATAAATCGATAACTTTTTGTCAAATCATATATTTTGATATAATTTAAAACTTCATTTATAATAGTTGTGTGCAATCAAAATATTTTAATTAATGATTGATTTGGATAAATATTTTTTATTTCTCTGTTTTAACTCTTTTTAAGTTTAACGCTCAGTAAACTTTTCTTAATTATATCTTTTTTATAAATTTCTATTTCTTAATAAATAAGCGAATAATACGATAATCAATTAATTGCTTTCGTAGTCACACATGGGGTTAAAAAAATGCAAAAATTTAAAATTATTGCTTTGACGCTTATTATATTATATTTATCGGAATATTTTGGTTGGAATTTATTAGAATTCTGTAACAGCTGCTCAATTTTATTTCATGCTCAATAATTTCCGTTGGATTGAATGACCAATTTTTGGATCGATATTTTGCTTTTTTCATTCAACAAAATTTCTATTCGAAAGTTAGCAAAACATCTGACAGAGCAAGCAATATAACAAATAAGCGATTTTTGGGTTTTCAATGGTTTATTTGATTCTACTTCACAAATGCTGATTTGTCACATATGGTAACATTAATAAGATTAGATTTGATTTTAATCTATCGGGTGATGCGCTTTCAATGCCCTCACTTTGATTTCTATAAGTTGGACAAAAATCTGTAATAAATCTATGACTTCATCTTTCAATTTTCCCACAAATACAGTCCGCCCCACAAACAAAAATGTATTATTAAAGTGATTTTAAATTAGCGCAGATTTCAAAAAGCATTATCAATATTGCATTGTGTACTGAATTTGCATTATCCATATTATAATTTTTTTGAAGTTGTCAGGCATTCATTTAATGCATATCATCTAAAATGGGTTTCAAAAGTTTATTACATAACTTTGAGAACTTTTATTATTCCATTTTTTCGTATAACTGCAAGAATATGCAGCTGTAGTTTTGAGTCTAGAGTGTACTGAAGAGCAATTTTTTTCTACTTTAGTGTTGATCTCATACTGCATTGTATTATGCGCTGATTCGCATTGCAAATTCACAGTTTGATCATAAGTTATATTGAAAAAGCAGATGTATTTTTCAAGTTTTCCTCACTTTTTTGTTCTTTATCGACATTCAAATTGGGCAAAACTTTTATTAATAATTTATATCTTGCTTTTTAGGATATAAGCTGAATAAGCGCTTTCCATAACACAATTTTTCAACACAATGAAGAGGTGGTTGAATCTGGTCATTATTTTTCTTTGTTCGCCTTATCATTTTCTAAAGCTATTGACAGCGTTGTGCCCAATGAGATGCAACTGCAATGATGAAAGATTAGTGGCGTTTTGTAATAATTCCATTTTAGATTTGGTGCCGATTACACTCAATCCAGAGCTAAAGGAACTCTATCTCAGCAATAACCAGATTAAAAGTATTTTTTCTTCATTTACTGTTTATCGTGATTTAGAATTTTTAGATATGTCTCAAAATTCAATGACAACTTTGGGCAAAAAGAACTTTGCAGTGCAGAGACATTTGCGTGTTATGCTATTGGGACGTAATATGATATCTGAAATAAATAACTTGACCTTTTATGGACTGTCATCATTACAATTACTACATCTGAATGATAATATGTTAGATGAATTGCCTCATAGAGTGTTTGCCGGTTTAAATAAGTTGGAAAAACTAGATTTATCACGAAATGGAATTTCCAGTATAGCTCAGGAAGCATTTTCTGGTTTAATTAACTTGAAAAGTCTCCTTCTCAGAGATAATAAGCTCAAGCGAATCCCCACACAGTCATTCTCACATCTTCCTAATCTCATCAAATTAGATGTTGGAATAAACTCTTTTGTAGAAATCCCCGAATTTGCCTTTTCTTCCCTAACAAGCTTACAGGATCTGAGTCTTGATTCCTGTGCTGTGGCGTCAATAGCGAACACCGCATTTGAACATCTCGATCATTTACGACTATTACTCATTCAAGACAATGATTTAAGCCGAATACCTACTGAAGCCTTGGAGAACCTGAAGAATGTCGAAGAATTAGTCATCAGTAAAAATAAAATGAAAATTATTCAGGCGTTTGCTTTTCGTGGTATGACTAACCTTAAGATATTGGTGATCTCATCTGTCAGCCAATTAGAGTTTATTGACAGAGACGCTCTTCTCGAGAACCCTAACTTGAAAAAAATTATTCTGGAATTTAATGAAAAGTTAAGGCATGTATTGCTCGGCACTTTTGACGTTCATTCCGGAAATCTGAAGTATCTCTCATTGAGAGGAAATCAAATCTCAACATTGCATCCGCGACTTCTACAATGGGAACAATTGGAATACTTTGATATACGCGAAAACCCGTTGGATTGCAATTGTTCCTTAGTCTGGCTCTGGAAATATCTAAAGCAATCTAATTTCACAACCAAAGACTACTCAGACAATGTGCAGTGTGCCCAACCGTCTAATTTGATTGGACATTCATTACTGTCTATGCCGTCATCAGAGTTAGGCTGCTATGAAAGCAGAAGTCCTCAACTAATCACTGGAAGTGTTATTGTAGCCATTATTTGCGCCATTTGTTGCATTTTTGTTGCCATTACATG
>JAQGCH010000254.1:0-27827 GCA_034699485.1 Nanhermannia elegantula
CTTGCAATTTCACCTATTTCTGCCGTTTCTCTTTAAGACATATACCAGCCTCACACCCAGGGGTTATCTTAACTCTGCGTATATGAGGTAATCAGTGAGTTAATGTTTTATAGCGAACTTATACTGTATTTAAATTAATTTTATTATAAGGTGATTATCACGAAAAATATTGGAAAATAAAAGAACTCATAGAAAGATTGCATAGAGAGAGACCGAATTTACCGAAAGTCATAATACCTAAAACACCAAAAGAGAGTCCAAAAGCTAATTATGGATTTATTAATGTCACACATTATTTATCAATGAATGATCTGTTGAGTAAAATAATGCCTATTAATAGTGATGAACCAAAACAAATGGAAATGATAGATATTGGACACAATTATGGACAAAATTTCGGGTTTATTCTGTACAGAACTAAAATTCCAATAATAAAAAATCTTACGCTTAAAGGTCTGTTATCATTAAAATACAGTTCAATTATTCTATGAAATAATAGTCCCATTCAATGTTCAATAGGAGGTGTTTCTGACAGAGCAGTCATTCTGATTGATAATAAAGAAGTAAATATTGTAGAAGTAGTTAATAGAGACTCGATTTTGAATTTTACGAGCGATCAGTTTTCAGAGTCTGATAATGAGCACAATTTGGATATTTTGGTGGAAAACTTGGGCAGAATTAACTTTATGCATAACATCAATAATCAGAGGAAGGGATTGAATGGAAAGGCACTCATTGATGGGAAAGTAGCAAAAAATTGGGAAATATATCCGCTTGAGTTCAAAAAAAATTTTATTCAAGAACTTAAAATCGATGAATGGAAGCCTTTAGAATGGGTTGAAACGCCAGCCATTTATAGAGCAGTTCTTGATATAAAAGACACACCGAATGATACGTTTTTGAAATTAGAGAATTGGACTAAAACTGTAGTATTTGTGAATGGATTCAATGTGGGAAGATTTTGGAATATTGGGCCACAAAAAACACTTTACATTCCGGCATCACTTTTAAAAAGAGGAGAAAATGAGATACTTTTGTTTGAATTGCATTCTAATGGACTGACTATTGAATTCATAGATAAACCTATTTTGGGCTAAAAAATATTTAAAAATAAAATGAGATTAATTTGTGTTTTATCTGGTTTCCGAAAAATTGAACAACAATTAAATAATAATCATTTGTGGTAACTTTAATTACTGATACTTTAATGCGAGTAAACTTTTATTATTATAACCTTATTTATAAATTATACAAAATAATTATTATTATTTCATTGTAATCAGAGCAGAATCAGAGTAACGCTAAATATTGTAAAAGCAAAACATGTTTTGTTTCACAGCAGCCTATATTTTGAATTATTTGTAAATTTATTTTAGGTTAAGGTCAAATGTATGACCATTTTATACAGTGTTAGCCATATGTTGGCAAATATTTGGGGAAAGAGGTTAGTTATCGGTTCCGAGAAGGGAATCGTAAAACCCAGAGTAGGTGGAGGTCACTCTTTGTGTCGTGGTCGTTATAAAAGGCGGACCACGACATGAAGAGAGGACTCTCTCCCTCGAGTGCACTTCAGTATACCATATGTTGGTGGGGTTAACGAAAATTAGTTTTAAAACTTAAACTATTCTTAAGCAGTAATCTTTGAAAACTTTGTTGACTTGTATAATTTTTTTATAATAAAAGTTATTTTATTAAATTCAAATATCTTCTTTTCGATAACTTGAATATCTAGTGCAGAGGATATTTTAGCATAACAATATGTTAAATTAAGAAATATTGAAACAAACCCTATAAAAAATAAACTAACAAATGTGAAATTTTTGATTATTCTTGCGATTCTTACTGTTAGTTTTTTTTCATCTTTCAATAATTCTTTACAAATTGAATTAAAAACAATGATTCATTGAGTGCTATATTTTTATCACTTAATCTAAATTACTAGTTATACAGTTATAATGAATAAATTTTAAAATCTAATAAATAAATACGAATTGAATATTGTGCTTTAGGTCAGTGATAGTCAGCACCAGAGATGGCCAAGATATGAAGCTCCAGGGGAGCGGGGCACTATTCTTAAAAAAATTTTTACCTTGGTCCCCCTTCCTAGGTAAAAATCAAAAAATTCATGGGGGGTCTACAAATCAAAGGGGGGACCAAGGTAAAGTTTCGGACCTCAGGTAGGGGGTACACCCACCCCACACCCCCTTGGCAATCTCTGGTGAGCGCGTAGCCCGTGTTGCTGTTTTAAGTGGCGGTAATATTGTTGAATTACTGCATATAATCTGCAAATGATTCTCTACCATACTTTGCTTTGCAAACACTAACGTCGCTCTAAGTTTATACGAATTCAAATAAGTTATTCTTATACTCGTAGAGATATTTTGGCGATAGAGCGATAGTGTTGTATTATCGGCGGCAAAAGTCTTTGCTGTTTCGCGCTCAATGTTCTCTTAATAATATATAGTTTTATTAATTATAGTTATTTTTTGAGGGCCGAGTTTAACAAGCACTTTTTCCGCCGATAGTACAATCAAAATTTGAAGACCATGCAAATAAATACGGAAGCACTTCATTAAATATTTGCCAAAATCAATTAAATTATTAAATATATCTATACCTGAGTTCTGGAAAACTTTTTAATTAATTTTAAATTATGTCTTAAGTTAATAGTTAAAACTGATTTAAAGCAATTGAAAGCATAGAATGACATCCTAAACCGAATACTCTACTTTATAAACTGTAAAGAATTAAAAAATGCTTTTACTGGCAATAAATTATAAGCCCTGATAAGCGCAAGGCTCTTGAACCTTTTAACATAATTGCTCGCAGATATAGCTTTATTATTCGTATAATTTTAAATAAAGACAATTTTAGCAGATGGAAAATTACATTGATATTGAATAGATAATACTCTGCTGGAGAGCTTTTTAAAAGATATGAAATGCAGGTGATATGCATTCACTGACATTTATTGGATTTAGACATAAGCAACTTGCAAAAGCAAATTAGGCAGGTTTGGTTCCGAATGACACTTAAAAAAATAAAATTGTTAAGAAATCGATTCAATTTTTAATATTTTTAAGAAAATGGAATTCTAAGCAGTACCGGGTTCAGAAATTATACTCGGTTACGGGCCAGACATAGGAAAAATGGAAGATTTAATAATTTTAAAAATTGATAAGGGCCTACAATTAAATACTTAGAGATGATTGGGGTCCTGAGCGCCCTTACCCGATTGCTTGGTGCTTCTATGATTCTGTTTATTCTCATATAAATTCATAATCATAAACAGAACTTATTCTGTATGCCAGTCAATGTGATTCACACTATTCTAATATGGCATAAACCGCTTTAAAACATTAAATACCGAAAAGCGGTATACAAATGAACAATCACATGTCTAATCTATAAACAAATTATTCACAATAAATATAATCTTTAAGTTTGTATGGTTATAAAATAATGGTTGCTACCAGCTTTTGTCCCCAATGTTGTAAAAGGCACTTCCTTACATAGAACTGGTATATGCTTTGATTGAAATAACATTGTGTGTTAGAGACCACTTTACAATTTTTAAGGGTAAAAACTGACCCTTAAAAATGATCACTTACTTACTATACACGCAATGTTATTTCAATAAACGCATACCATTTCTATGTAAGGAAGTGTTTTTTACAACTTTGGGGACAAAAGGTGGTGTCAGTCATTATTTTATAGATAATACATATCTTATATATGTTTGGCAACCGTAAGAATATTTCCTATCAATGTCTATATAAATAAAATTTTTAATTAAAATATTATTTATTTTTGTTGAAGTAAACTTGGAATTAATTATAAGTGAAAATGATTTACATTTTATTAATAAGTTTTTTAGCCATATGTTGTTCTGCGGAAAATGCTTCCCAAGTAGTGTTAGGCGTATATTTTGAATCATTATGTCCTGACAGCAAAGCTTTTATATTAAATCAATTGACGCCAACATATGGTAAATTGCATTCAATTATCTCCCTTGAAATGGTTCCCTTCGGTAACGCTAACTATACTATTATTAATCAAACTCATGGACAGTTTGATGTGGAGTTTGAGTGTCAACACGGACCTGAAGAATGCTTGGGTAATGAGATCCAAGTGAGATATCAATTTATTTGAATTTTCTTTAAAAGTAAGCTTATATTCACTTTAAATGACTAATAGTTTTGAATTTCAATTTTTTCAGTCTTGTGCAGTCTCTACTATGGAAACAGAAAAATCTTTGGCTTTAATTCACTGCATGTTTGGATCAGAGGATTGGAAAACACCAGAAAAATCGGGACTAAATGTAAATTATTTTTAAATAATTGAAGATATGTTTTAATTATTTTTCATTCTCATATGAACTAAAGCTTAAAACCACTCTAAATACAATCTTAATCAACATTAACAATTAATTTAAAGTATTTGTAGGAAAATATTTTCAATCTAACTTTTTTACATAATTCAATTTTTTCTCATTTTGTGCACCAATGGGGAGCTTATATTCCTCAAAATCCTGTCCGACTGACCCCTGTTTAGCTTGCGATTCGAGAATATTATTGTCAAAGCTCTTTGTTTCAAATGCTGTTTTCAGGCTAATTATGAAATTCATTTATAATTCAGATCAGTTACAGATAGAGAATCATAGATATTATTCAAATCAATTTTTTTAATTTGTAAATAATATAAGATAACATGACATTTACTTCAACCAGCTCCCTTTCAGGAGATCTCACCTTTGTCCAGAATTAGAGTGAGATTTTTGCAGATTTTACCCCGTGTCGGCATGGGCTAATGCTATGGGACTAGGGATTGCTCGAAAACAATGGACATGTGTTTAGCACATCACAGAAAAAACAGCTTCGAATCAGGGGTTCGAACCCAGGACCCTTCGATCATGAGTCCGACGCCTTTCGTCTGGGACGCGCTCTCTCTCTCCCTCCCTCCCTCCCTTAATTTGTAAATTAAGCTTTAATTTATATTTAAAGTTGAATTTCACTCTTATATACAAAGAAAAAACTCTTTTTATTGATTAAATTATATTGAAATCATATGACAGTCCAGTCGATGACTTTGTTAAAAGTTTTAAATTAATTATCAATAATAGTGTGCGATATCAAACAAACTCGACTGGAATTTTTTGAATGAATGTTCCAAAAGTCCTTTGGGTCGAGGCTTAAAACTATGGATGGGTGAGAGGACTAATAAATTAAATCCACCCCATAAGGGGGTCCCGTGGGTTACTGTTAATGGAATGCATACAAGCGATATACAAACCAAGGCTGAGACTCACCTTTTGAAACTTGTTTGTGATACTTATACAGTAAGTGTTTTAATCTATAGTCAAGACATTACATTTTCTTAATATCCAAATATAAACTGATATGTATTTTAAAACTAATTTCTATTTTATAGGGAACTAAACCTAAAGATTGTACGGAATAAGGATTACTCAAAACAAACATTTTAAAGGGTTTAAAATTAATTATTTATAAAAAATTATTTATTAATTACAATAAATAAAAATGCAATAAATATTAATTTTAATTATCTGTTCATTAAAAAAAATTGTCGAATATTTTTCTGGAAAATAAAAATCTTAGCATTTTTAAGATTATAGACTCGAAAATACCTAATATTTGAACCAAGAGATCAAATTTTTAATATTTTACTATATATTTAGTAATATAATTGTGTGTTTGGATTAAAAAACTTTATATTAGAATTTGAATAGCTTTTAAAAAAATCAAATTGTTACATATTAAGTGTTGTTTCTCTTTATTCTGATAAATTCTGGACATATGTTATAACATATAACATAAAATATAGAAGACTGAATCAATTTTATAAGAAATTTATTTTTTTATTCAACTAAATAAGACATAAATGAAATTATATTAAAGTACTGTATAATAGAAATGTTCGAATAATTTAAATAAATATCAAAGTGTTATAAAAATGTATGAATATATTAAACTTCTTAATTTTTATATTTTTCATATTTTTGTCGACATTTGATTAATATTGATGTTAATACTGAGGCCACTGTCAAGAACACCAAATTTTGACTGATGTTCAACTCTTTTGATGTCTTCATTAATCTGAGGGAATAAAAACATAATTAATTAAATATTGACATAAAGAATTGATATAAACTCAAGTTTAGTACAATTGATGAATGGCTTCCTTTCAGTTGTTTGTTTGAAGTCTGTTTTCGCGGATGTCTATTCATTTTTGAATTAACATTAAATACAATTTAAAAGTTAATTCATTTATTTGAAACTTACTGTTGTTTTTCTGTATACATATATCAAAAGAAAACTGAAACCAATAATAATTATGACAAAAATGATAATTAAGACGAATATGACATACATAAGAACAGAATAATGAGTTTCAGAAATAACTTCTGCTATTTTCAAAGTAGTTATAATTGTAGACTTTGATGAAGTCTTTGTTGTACTCTTTGGTGTAGTCTTTGGTGTAGTCTTTGGTGTAGTTGTTGTGGTCGAGCATTCATTCAAATATATCCCCAAATTGTTCTCAATATAAGAATAATTAACATTATATTTGAGTAAAACTGACGTCATTTGGTTCTTGATATTGATCTTGATTTACAGAACAATATTTATGAATACCGGTGACATATTTATGACCGGTTTCGTGACTACTATTAAAATAACCAAAGTCTATAAAAACAATACGAGTGATGCGAAGACTGTTATCTATTTTATTGAGAAATTGATATATTTCTAAATCACTAATCTCTCAGTCAATGAATTGATTATCCAAAAAATCGTAGAGTCTATATGTTCTTGTGTACAATCTATTGGTTTTATTATACTTTTGTGTCATAAAAAGTGTTTTTCTATACATCAAATCCGTGGTTGGATTCAAAGCAATCATATTCTCTGAGTCTAATCCACTTTTAGTATTATTATAAGTATTGGGATTGGTTTGAGTGCTTTGAAAGCAACTGATAAACATTTGATTATTGTGTTTCTGTTCAGTAATTAATTAAATGTTAAATATTTGTAACAACCTTTTGAATACGTCTTACACTAAACGCTTTGCATTCACTTTGAATTGGTTGCAAATGATTTTTGAATGCATAACAATATATAATCTTATATTGTTTATAATATGTTTCTAAATGTTTAGAAAATTTGAATTCGACTCTTTTGGAATTAGCATCATATTTGGCCTCAAATGTCCACATCTCACCATTTTTATACATACGCAGCTTATTCTCAATAATAGAATAATCTTCTGGATTAATACGTCCAATATTGTAGCAGCCATCAAATTCTCCGTCCGGTTGTAAAGCTTTGCAGTAATCAAAGTATTCCATGAAGTCATTTAATAAACTCATTATTAAAACTCTTCATTAAAAGCATTTTAATTATTTCTAATTCAATTAAATGCAAATCAAATTCAATTTTCAATTAAATGAAATCTCATTTCATACTTAAATAAAGTGCTGATAACTGCATAGCTGTCATAAAATTGGTGAGTTGTTTGAGAAGAAAAATTTCTGTTAAATGGTTGAATAGATTTTCTCAAAAATAAATTAAAATTTGATTAAAAGTATAACAAAAGTCCCGCACAACTGAAAATAATTTTATATTATTAAGAGCGCGCGCTTTAATTCTCTTGTGAATTAGAGACCGGCGTTTGCGGATTATTGCAAATGAAGACATGTAAAGTAGGGCTGTAGTGCTATTCTCCGAATATAATCTCTTTTCACAACTGTGTGTTTAATTGTAACCTTTTTTTGTCAAATTATACCCTCTTTCAGATTTCTTTATACCTGAAATTTTAATTTACTTCCGAAAGAGCAACAAAAATATGGCAAAAATAATTTTTAACAAGAACTCTAGCTTTCCTCGCTTCGCGACCCAACGCTTATTGTTAAGTTAGGTTTATCATTACGTGGCACTTAACTTACTTATAAATGAATTTAATAAAATAACAGCTTTCGAGATATTTCAATATTAAACAACAAATCATAAAATGCATACAGAAATTAATAAAATTTCAGTTATAAAGAAATCTGAAAATAGGGTATAATTTTGATAAAACAAACAGGGTTAGAATTAGGCGAACAGGTGTTCAAAGAGATTATATTCGGAGAAAAGCACTGCTCCCGTAAAGTAGACAGTCCAATCGAGCCCTCGAAACCCTAACCCGTACGAGTCGATTCGAGTCGGGTCGAAGATTTAAAAAAACGAGTCGAGTCGGGTTTAAATATTAAATATAGATAAAACCCTTTTCAACCCGTATGAACCCGTTTTATGCTTTAAGCCGTACTATAGTATGACTTTCTATATTTACAATTATTCAGGTTTTGCTAACCCATTGATTATCAAAAGTTCTTATCTTTTTGCACACCTGTTATCCATGTATCTGATTCACAAATCGTATGGTTTTGAAAAGTCGAACTTTAATAAGTTTTTAAGGGTTGAACGAGTTTAATTCGAGTTTTTCGAATCGAGTCGGGTCGAGTCGAGTTCAAAATTTTTCAACTTTTGGACTGTCTAATGTAAAGTACAAAAAGCTAATAATTAATACTGTTTTCTATTGTATCCCTTCTTTTAGTGCTTAGGATTTACTCTGTCCCGTAACCAGAGGTGGTTCTAATGTTAGTGTAACTCAACATTACCTTTTGAGAAATTGATCGCATTTGTGATTCTGCCCGTTCATAAACTTAATGTCAACACAAATAACCCAAATTTTCGCAAAGTGTTAAATGACATAGTACTACATCGCGTTATCATTTTATATTAACAGGTGTTTAGCCATTCAATTAGATTTGTATTAAAATTAACAATTGTTTATTTTAGTACTAAATATAGTTTACATTCAAATAGAATCAATATATTTTTCAATAAATTCATTGATTTCAAACCTAAATTTTTGCATATTATTATCGACCATAAAATTATCTGTACTTGATTTAAAATATAGGTTGAGATGTTCTAAGCGTACAAATTCTTGATTAATACCACAACAAGACCTGTAATGGTAAAGCATTACTTCGCTGTCACTTAAGCTTTCAGAATAAAATCCAGACTCTGTTTGATAAACGCTATGAATACAGATATCAAGAACAGTATTTGGTCTCAAAATAATTAGTTTAGATCTGTCTTGAGAGCGCCAAGGATATTTCTGCATTTTATTATAATGCAAAATAAGTGGGAACTCATGTGAGGTTTGAAACTGACTGCAAAATAAACGATTGTTAATCACGAGTGAAGAAATAGCTTTGTTTTTCATTTTTTCATTTATTAAAGACTGAATAGTAATCTTTTTTGAGCCGCGAATCATAATGAACTCATCGATATCCACAAAAATTATCGGTGAGTTCGAGAATCTTATCAGACAGTCATTCATGGCTGCCATTTGTCCCATTGCATGGATTAGTTCGGGTGGAAATGACAGCTTGAATGGCAGTATTTGAGTGAATTGTAAACTTTGAATGAAATTTTTGATGTAATCACTTATTTCCAAATCGTAGAAAATGAATTGTTTGATACCATTAGCTCTATAATAGGCAAAAAATTCTATAATAGATGACAATGAAGAATATGGTCCATAGAGAGGTCGGACACAAATGACTGCATCAAAATTGTCTGAGTTTTCAGGAATGGGTTTCACTTTTTGTACCTTCAAAAGATTCGATTCAGATGAGATTGAATTTGTTGTTAATTTAATTTTAATAAAAATATTATTTCTTTGAAACTTTTCCGGAAGTTTACAATTTATTTCTGAAGCCGAAAACTTTTTTTCCCCAAAATAATTTTCTGGCAAGACTTTGAGGAATGCGTTTGACATATATTTCACTGAAGGTTTGTTTGATTTGATAAAAATGCACTCAAGTTTTGATGCATAGCTCCATGTGTTTTGATCTACTGCTGAAATAATCCTAACATTCGAGTCTCTGCTCAGAAATGCTGAATAAACACTTAACTGAGAGTTAATGAGTGGACTCCAATTTGGGTGTGATATCACATGAGCGCTACTTTTTAAGAAATAACTGTTATTTTTTAATGTTATTATTGGCTCATAAAAAACATCTTCACATTTTCCATAATATAACCACAACATATAAAATATTTTAATCGTTGTTAATATAATACTTATAATAATAATTTTATAGAAAAATCTCAATAATCGAGAGATTTTCGAATTTAAAAAGGCGTTCATTTGTATTAAATTTTTATTATTTAATTATTATGAATAGCTCTTAGTGATTGAAAAAATAGTACCAATTCCATGGGATGGTATTGTATTTACAAAACTTTATTGGAATGGTGTTAAAAAAATTCTGTGGTATTGGGATTTAAGAAATACTTCAAAATACCATTACAATTGAGCTTTAGTATTAAAAATAATACAGATTTTGAATTATACACATTTTCTTATTTGCAACTTATAATTAGATTTAATGAATAAGAGATAATCAACATTTTCTGGTAACGAACCACATCTTCTATATTCAAGTGTTCTGCCACTTACACATTTACTAAAATGACGCTCTAATTAAAATTGAGTGGCAGGTATGCTAACTTTGTTTAGCAACATTATCTTATCTCTTCTTTATCTTATATTTTTCTTTAATTTCTACTTCAGTTTCACTCATTTGAGAAATAATTATTGATTTTTATATGAAGTATCAACAATTTATTTCAAACAAAACAAATGAAATGCATTAAAACGCAAACAATAGCAGTAGTGAATCACTTTTTAGATACTATAATACAATACCGCAAAAACAAATGTATCATTCAAATGGTATGGTATTGGAAACTACCGTTCAATCCTTCGAATTAAATTCACCGAAAATATATTTAATCCAATGCATCCCAGTTTAAACACCTGTTATAACATACTTTTTACCACATTTTACATTTGAAAGAACACAAATTTGAATCATTCAAAAAATAAGCTAAAAATATTTGAATGCAAACTCAAATTTGAATAAAAACAGATACAAATAATGAATAAAAATGAAAGATAAATCCACAATATTTCTTAATGTTTTAAAGGCATATTATTTAATGAGTTAGATATCTGTTTATGCAATTAATACTTTGTCTACAAATTTAAAGCTAGAATTTGTATTTAAAGCATTAACTTCTAGTCTAAGCAGAGATTTTTAGTCTCTCGTCATTTTTTGAATTGCTTTGGTATTTGATAAGAATTCTAAGAATTTACTAAAATTAAACTAAATGTACTTTTAAAAAATTAATTAATACAAACTTAATATTTAGTTTATAATCAGTGTTTTGCCTGAAAGTAATTTAACCTTTAATGTGATATAAACAGGGATTCGTTAGATTCAACATAATTTAAGTGAATTGAATTGGGGTCATTAAACTACTCCCCTATTGGAATGGAATTGGGATAATATTTTTGTGTTTTTTCAAACACTAATAGCTCTCTTTTTGAGACCCACTTGAAAGCTTATCTTGAACAACAAGTCTTTATATAATATCTAATCTAAGTTTCACTTAGCATCAGTGGATTTTGCAGGTTTTTTGATAATGTAGTCCATTGCAAAATACCGTATAAATGTAAAATATTTTATTTTGGATCAATAATTGATCGGCTCAAAAAGCAACAAAACAATATAAATGAAAGCTCGCAATAAATACAATATTTTTTGTAATTTAGACCTGTGTTACTGAACTCTGTTTGTGAGACCTATTTTCCCGAAACCATCATTACATTTAAGTATTAATTCTGTTGATTTGTGTTGCATTTGTATAAGCACTGTATTAAAAATACGGAGTATAACTAGTTCTCAGAAATAGCAAAAGTCCTATTTCTGAGAACTTTTTGATTATATTAAAGTGAAAATATTTGTGAGTTTACAGTCTTTTTTATATTTAATCAAATATTGTATAACAAGACATGAATTAATTTGATGTGAATTTGAAAGTAAATTTTTGCTCTAATACTATCAAATATTATATCAAAAATAGCAAAATGCTATTAATTATTCAGGAGATTCGTTAAAAACATTCAAAATTACAGGATGTTCAAGAACTTTCTTATTATGGTAAGAACAAAGCTTAGCCAAATTGTCTTCGACCCCTTGAAAATTATGTCCACCATGCATCGGGAAAACAGAATTTTTTCACTTTGAAATTTTTTTTATAATGGGCCCTATGGGAGAAAATGTTCTATTCAAAAATTAATTTGGATGCTTTCCCTATTGAATAAGGAAACGAATATGGGCTCTTTTTAAAGCTCATAACTAGCAGATAATTATAAAATTTTAATATTTTTGCTGAACCCCCATGGGGATTGGGGGCAGTCGCCTGAATTTTTCTTTCTTAAACAGTATCCAATTTTTTGATCGCCTTATATGTAGTATTGTTCTTTTATGTAAAATTTTAATTAAAAATATATTTTCCTTACTAAATTATTAGTTTTTAACCAAAAAATTTGATAGTTTTTGAAAAAAATTCAAACGACTGCCCCCACTCACCATGGGGGTTCAACATAAGTATTAAAATTTTATAATTATCTGCTAGTTATGAACTTTAAAAAGAGCCCATATTCGTTACATTATTCACCAGGGAAAGTGTCCAAATTAATTATAAAATATTACATTTTATTCAAATCATCGCCCCCACCCTCCATGGGAATTTAGGAAAAATCTTAAGTTTTTAAAATAATTTACAAGTTATGAGCTTTAAAATGAGCCCTTATTCGTTTCCTTATTCAACAGGGAAAGCTTCCAAATTAATTTTTGAATATTACATATTCTCCCATAGGGCCCATTATAAAAAAAAATTTTCAAAGTGAAAAAATTCTGTTTTCCCGATGCATGGTGGACATAATTTTCAAGGGGTCGAAGACAATTTGGCTAAGCTTTGTTCTTACCATAATAAGAAAGTTCTTGAACATCCTGTAATTTTGAATGTTTTTAATGAATCTCCTGAATAATTAATTTAATTAAAATTGAATTATAGCACTTGATTTAGATGATTGAATATAAATTAACCCAAAATCAATTTTGTATTTCTTGAAATAAATTTTTTTAAGTATTATTTTATTAATTCATGTTATATGAGTTATATTCTATAATATTTGATAGAATATAAAAAAGACTGTAAACTTACATATATTTTTGTTTTAATATTATCAAAAAGTTATCAGTTTTAGCGTTAGCCTTAAAAATGTAATCTTATTGCAAATAAATTACATGTAGGGAACACTTCGTTTTTGTTGATGTGAGGATTAATAAGATTAATATTTTGTAAATATTTCTTTCAAAAACGGGTATTCATCACAATAAACAGGTATTCACAATATGTTGGTTAGTTTTAAACTTGGTTTTTAATATTGGTTTATTTTTTTGGTTAAGAACATGTTTTGTAAACTAGAAGTCACATATTTGAGTCCTCATTATTCTCGCGCTTATACTAATAGTCGTTTATTTTGTTATCAAACTAACTCTAACTAAAAATAGAAATTAAAAGTAAAAATAAATTAAAATATTTTCTGCATTTTGATGATATTGGCAGTGATTTGAGTTTAAGAATAAATATTTCTGACTTTACGACTGACCTGTGAGAAGTATTCTGAGGGCGTAACCAACCGGTAGAAACTATATCCAAAATAAATTATTGAAAATTAATTTACAAGTTGTCCCTCGTGTAGGAACTTAAAAAATATATTTTATTAATCTTTAAAATCTACATATTTTGATCAAAATTTGAGATCCGAGATGAGGGATATGGTGTATTAAACTATGCACCAATATATTTAACCACAAGCTAAGACCATTTTAGCTATTAGTTCAATCTTTTGTATTATACAGCAATTCGAGTGTCCTTTTCATCATAGGTTAGTTATTTTTTAAAATAAACATTTTAATTATTTTAAACTCTTTTAACAAGAATATCATTTTTGCAAATATTAACAATTAGTTTACATATAAACACTACAGTAATTAATTATCGCAATTTTGCAGAAAATTTTGATTATAGAAGTTTGTTTCTAAACCACTACACTTTTTTCTACAAATAACTACAATTCAGCACAAATTCAAACATAAATCTATTACAGAGCGCCGGTTTGTATCAATATTATAGAATATGTCAGAATAAAACTGAATATCTGTTGTGAAACAAAAAATATATAAGAATTTTATTCATTCAGATATATATTGAATATTTGGAAAAATGAATTACAGATAAGAGTGTAGTTCTTCTCAATGGTAAATATCCTCCGATTGTGAATCCATTCTTTAAGTTTCTGCTGATGGACATGAAAATAAGCGCCTCTTTTACTGTCGAAACTTCAAAGTTTGTTTTGGATATTGCGATGCAATCCAATGCTGACAATAGATTGTCTGCTTCGTCGTGAACCAAACCATTAATCAGACAGTTGAACATCAGTTTGAATGAGAATGAAATTGAGTTAAACAGAAACAAATTTCTGAAAGCATTAATCGCCGGGTATTTATCAGAAACGGTTAATACATAGACCTGAACCATAATTGTTATCATTGTAGTCAATGTGGTTATGATCTGGGGCTGAAAGTAAAGGTTTGCCATAAATGTTAATACAAATTATCGAATTAATTCAAATTTGAATTAATTTTGAGAATTTATATACCAAAGCCATCGATTCATCCAAAGTAGTTATGAATTTTCGGGTTTCGATAAATGATTTTCTCACAAATGAAATGTCTGCAGAATTCTGTTTATATTTCAGAGTCTTTCTTAAAGTCCTGAAGTATTCAGACATAGACAAAGATAGAGACCAAATAACCATAAACAGTGCATCTCTTGCAGGAGATGTGAATAAATGGTTCCATATGTAGAGAACCACACAAATAGAAGAAATAGTTGGGTCCGAAAGAATAACATAAAACAGGAAAATTATATTTGAGGTAAAGTTGAAAATCCATATCAAACTAATAAATACTTTCTTTTTTATTCCTTTATTTTAAAAAAATGAGTAAAATGGTTAAAATTTTATCAAATAATACTATTTATTAAATATTAATTTGAACCGAATCCGTGTTGACTTGTCATTGCCATTATTTTAAATCCATTCCTGTTGAGGAACCAGTCATTAGCAGCTATTTGCAAAATGGACAGAGAGAAGGTAATTAACATCAAATAATAAATAAGTGGTAGTCCTGTTTCATGAATTGCTTTGATTTCATCGGAATTAATCGCTAAAAATATCGACAAAATTCCAGTTATTGTGTGAATAATGACAAAAATACAGGCATAATATTTGAGAAATGAATTCGTCTCAAGTCTATCGTCCTTTATTACGATTCCACCAAAAGTTATGCCAATCAATCTATAATACCATATAATTAGTTCCCAAATTATTTTTAAATTTTTGCAGATATGAGACATATTCAAAAGTAATTTAAGTTATAACGTAATACGTGTCAGTTTCAAGTATTTCTGAGTGAAATATAGTTTAAATTTAGTTATTATTAATCTGTTTTAATACAATTCTTTTGTATTCTTTGTTTAAATTAGTATTGTATTCAAATATATCTTATATTTTTTTGACTTCTTTTATATTTGTTAATAAACATTTTGATGATTAGTATTTTATCGAAATAATATTGTAATTTATCACTAAATTATTACTACAACTATTTATATAATATATTCCCAATAAAGTTGATTCTATCAACGCTTTTATTTGCAAATTTATAAAAAAATTTTAAGCAAAAAACAAATTAATTTGAGGCATAAAAACATTTGTTATGAATCATAATTATATTTATGTTAATTTTTTGACATAGATTGAAAATTATAATTTCCTCAAAAATCAAGACTTTTTGGGTATTGTTGTAACTGTTCTTACTATTGCGAACCAAACCCAACTATAATTTCAATTATCCGACACTAAATCCGAACCAAACCCGACCCATACCCAAACCAAACAGTACTAAACCCAATAGAACAAGAATCAGTGCAACATTATTGTTGAGTTAGTCTTTATTTTTAAAAAATCTTTAATTTAAACCGAAAGGCCTTAACTGAGATATCTATTGATGCCTTAATATTACTTGCGGTGAAAAAACCTCGCATTTGTTTCAAACATTATTTCAATTCTATCTGGTGTACAAGTGATGGCTTCACAGCTATTCATTTGAAAAACTTTGATCCGTTATCATTCATTGTGGTTATTAATATATAAAAGACATTACTCTTCGTTGAATTGATATTAATTAACTATAGATATTCTATTATTCATTATTATAACTATTTATTATAAAACAGTTAAACTATAAATATTATTCCCATTATTTCTGTGAATTACCATAATATTTATTATTTTCATCTACAACTCCAACAACACAAAAATCTAATGAATATTTTATTCATTAAACAATTAAGTAGAATATCAATAATAAGATAATTAGTGTTGCATAATGTGTTTACAATATACATTTATTATGACAATGGTGCTATTCTTGCATATAAATAAATATATTATACAGTATAACCTGCAGAGTTGATCACCTCTATAAGTTGATCACCTGCTTAAGTTGATCACTGTATATGTTGATCAGAAAGTTGGTGTCTAAAGAGTGATCAAGTTATACAGGTTTTACTGTACACCAAAAACATGATTAAAAGTAACTTAAATAATTTGCTTGACATACAAGACATAATTTGTTTAGTTTATAAATTTTTGAAAGATCGGTCTTGACCTCAGTGCTCGACTCTCTATAAAACTTTAGAAATTGAATTAATGATCACTAATTTACTTGTCGATCTGCATCACAGCTCCGGTTTGTACTAATATTATAGAATATGTCAGAATAAAACTGAATATCTTTTATAAATCAAATGTAAATTAGAATTTTAAACATTTGAGTCAATTTTTAAATAAAAATAATTACAGATAAAAGTGTTGTTCTTCTTAATGGCAGAAATCCTCCGATTGTGAACCCATTTCTTAAGTCTCTGCTGATTGACATGAAAGTCAAGGCTTCTGTGAAAGTCGGGTCATCTAAACATCCTTTTGATAATGTGATGTCATCTAATGCTGATAAGAGCTTATCTGCTTCGTCGTGAACCATACCATTGATCAGACAATTGAGGATTAATTTCAGTGTTAATGAAATCGAAGAAAATAAAAAAAATCTGTTAAATGAATGTAAAGTTGTATAGCCGTGAATGACAGTAATTATGTAAATCTGAACCAGTATTGTAATCATTGTAGAAAGAGTTGTTACGATCTGTGGCTATAAATTACAATTTTTATTGTTATATTAAATCTTGTTTTAATATTATTTCAATCAAAAGATTATTTCATAAAAAATTGTACTTTTTTTATAAAACCTTTTTACTTTACTTTTATAAATTACACTTTGCTTATATTTGTGTTGATATATTACTTATACATTTATTACTTTGGCTGCTGTTCTCTAAAGTTAAGAACAGTGTCCCCAAAATTTTATAAGTTTTATTGAATTGGCGCGTTTTATCTTACCCAAGAGTTAACCCACTGTTATATACTGACAGTTGTATACGCAACAAATAAACACATATCACTGCGCTTCACACCATACATCACAAAGCCAAAAGTTTTTAATATATTATTTGCGACAAATAAGAAATATAAGATAATTGACTTTTTAATTCTAACCATTCAAAAATCTAAGGAGATCTAAAGGAATACATTTCAAATTCTCAAAATTTAAAAGGGTGCTTCTCACTAGACCCCTTTAAGTTATAAAATTTCCATAACCGCTGATGCAAAGCCATGGCTGGAGGTTAACCGAATCACAACCGCTGTGGCGGTTATCGCTTGCAGGCCTCTACTTCACACATACACTACTAAGCGTTCCTTACAGCGCGTTACAGCTCTTTACAATGTTATAACTTATGGACTATAAATTATAACACATTTTAGTTATTTAAGCCTTAAATAACTAAAACTCAATCATTTTAATATAAAGAAAGCACTGCTCTCTCGAAACAATTTTTGAAGATATTCTCTAAACATAAATTTGTATTCATCGAAAGATACGCTGAAATTTATACGAGTATATTGAAAATTATATTATTTACCGCAGTCATTGCCTGATCCAATTTAGTTATAATTTTTCGGGTTTCTACAAATGAATGCCTTACAACTGATATAATTGTTGAGCTCTTATTAGTTCTCAGGGAGAGTCTCAAAAACTCAAAATTTTCTGTCATAGACATCGATAGAAACCATGTTAAGAATAAGAATGCGTCCACAGCAGGAGTCTGGAATAGCTTGTACCAGATTTTCACAATTAAATACATATTAGAAACATTCCTTTCAGCTAAAATGTAATGAATTAGTGAAAGAATATTCGCCAAAACACTCGTAAACCATAAGAAACAAAGAATTGCTTTTTTATTCTTTCCTATAAATCAAACATTTGATTATTTTTATTAAATATTTTATTTTAAAATTATTTCTGACCCAATCCATGTTTAGAATAGATTTGAATTAACTTAAATCCTTTGGAATGCAAAAACCAAAAATTAACCAGAATTTGAATTATAAACAAATATATTATTAGTATAACTAGATAGTAAATTGAAGGCAGGCCTGCGTTGTATATGGCTTTCACTTCTTGGGATGTTATTGATATGTAACTTCCGATTAATCCGAATAATGCATATAAGATTCCAACTAAAGAGCTATAGTATTTAAGCAATCGATTTGATTCCAATTTATTTTGATTGAAAACAAATCCTCCGAAAGTAATACCAATCAGTCTGTAATACCATATAAATAATTTTGGAATATTTTGACTATTTTTATATTCAAGAGTCATATTTATGGGTAGAAATTAGCGCAAAACAGAATTCGGTTTTAATTGTTTTTTGCTCAAAATTGAGAACCTCTTTATGTTCGTATACAGTTGAATACAAAATAATTCTTCAATATTTTCTATGGCTGTCAAATGGGAAAAAATTTCACTTATATAATGATAGAATTAAAAATAATTATTTAGATTATTTCATTGCCATAAAATACGATTAAATATAAAAATTATTCATAAATATGTATCGGATGTCTCATAAAATTTGAATAAAAGGGATATTAATAGAAATCAATATTAGATACAAAACAAGTTTAACAAACCAAATGCAAATTATATTGTTTTTCAACCTATTAATTCATATATTCATTCAATTTGAATCTTAAATAATAATTATTTCACTTCAAATGACTATTTTTTCGTCCATATACTGTATCATGAGTATACCCTAATCTCTCATAGATAACCCGCACCCAAGATGTTTTGTAAAATTTACTTTCTTTATTAGATAAGCCTCACCTCATGTATAACCCGCACCTTGAATATATGTTTTGTTTAAAATTGAACCTTGCGGCCACAAAGTATCCAATTCAAAATATTTTCTTATGCCACAATTGTCATGTCATATCGTGATGTGAGTGCTATAAGGTTCTAACTCGAAATTTTCAAAAAATGAGTTAAGTATATTTTTAGAAATGTAGTCCAAATATATACCTAACCCATTGTTAAAATTATAAAAATTGAGAATAACAAGTCTGAAAAACAACGGTGCAATATAGTTTTAATCAGGTCAAAGCACATAGGGGCGCCCCTCTAAAGGGTACCTTCTTGAGTCATATATCAATGAAAAGCTCTCACTGAGTCCTACAACTTACCTTCTTGGATCAACTCAATCCGTCCACGGAGTAAAGCACCAGAGGGCGAAAAAGTCGATTATTTTAAAATTCATATCTCGAGAATGGAAGGGGCTAGAGTCGTGGTGCTTTCATTAAAATTAATCATAAATCAAGGCTTATTTCAGGGTCATACACGGTAAAAAAAATTTATCCACCCCACTTAAAAAATTTGTGGCCACGCCCACCAAACTCTTAGAAAATTTTAGACCTAATTTTAGCCTAAAATTCCAGCTTAAACTGGATTAAAACTGTTATTTTAGTTAAAAATCGTATAAGAATTTTAGTGAAAATAAACGAGATTAGTAGTGATTCAAATGACTAAAAGATAATTAACACTTCCTTACAGATCAAGTTTCTTAAGAAAAGTTAATGCATTACTTCAATGGGAAGTAATGTTACATTATTTTTACTTAAAAATTCCTAAAAATAAGAAACACAATAAAATAAAATAAACATTTCCAGCACTTCATAACACAATTGAGATTAAGCAAAAAACTTAATGTCTTTTATTAATGTTTATGTGAAAAATATATTCATTTTTCATTTTTATTTAACAATTTGATAATCTTTTAGTCAAAAAGTTTAGTTTGCATTAAATTTGCTCAGGTTTTGAGCCATCGATTCTAAGTTCACAGCTTGTAATTCAAATGCTTTTATTTTATTTTTTGCGTAATTAACCAAATCTTCCTTATCTTTGATGTGAGAATCAATCTTCTCTTTGGTAATAAAGTCGTTTATCTGTAAGAAATTATTGAAATTAAGTCAATGAAACATAAATGAATGTGATATTGATTTATAAACACATTTATATTTAATTACATTTGCGATTTCTGTATGAATTCTGATCACAGTTTCCTTTATTTGTAACCCAAGTTTTTCAAACTCGTATGCAATATCATGAAGTTTTTCGTTCATTTCTAAGGAGAATTTTTTCCATTCAGTGTCTTCAGTTGTATTTATTAATGATGTCGTAGTCACAGGTTTTTTGGTGCTTAAAGTTGTGGTAACTGTAATAGGAATTGTCGTTTGTATAGCGACTGTTATGTTTGGTGGAAATATAGAAAAGAATTCTCATTAATAACAAATAAAAATTAAGGTTTATTCTAATGTAAAATAGTTGTAAATTTTAGAATATACTATAGTCAAAAATTTTAATATTTTTAATTTTTCAAAGTAAATAAATAATATATAAGTTTCGTATAAGCCCTGCGGCTTCACATTCCTTTGAAAATAATTGAGAATATGTTTAAATTGTAACTTATTTACTAAAAAAACAAAGCAAAGCAAAGCAATAAGTTTTAAAATATATATTATTAAAAAATTGTGTCCGTGTGTGTGTCTGTCTGTGTCTGTGTCTGTGTCTGTGTCTGTCTGTCTGTCTGTCTGTTTTAGATTCCGCAATAATGTAATAACATTTTTTACAACAATAAGTTTGAAATTTTTGTCGTAGAAGTTTTTCTAAAAAGCAAAAGCACTGCATAAGATATAACAATCCTTTTAAATATTAGATTTTCAAAATTAATATTCCACGGGTTAATATCAGTTATTTTTAAGTTACATGAGTTGCTTAGCAACGGGAGCTTCAGTTTATTTGAATAATATTGAAATTTTTTTAAAAGAAATCTTAAACTTATTATTGTATAAATTTTGAGTTAAATATTGAGTTAAGAGATTAAATTCAAATATTGAAGAGAAAACATGATGTTTTCATAAATTAGATACCTTTATGTTCCTCACAATTTGCGCTCCATTTTCCATTTTTACCACAAACAAAACTTTTAGAATTGTTTCCATTTTCACAAATCAATATTATTTGTGTGCCTTCGATTGCAAAGTAATGCGTACTGTTTTGATAATAAACACCTTTGAACGATATAATTTTCTTTACTGAGTTTTCATTTTCCTTAATTGCGGGACAACTTATTTCTGGAGTGCATTGAAGAGAAGATTTATTCCAATTTCTGTTCTCATCACAAATAACAACGTTATTACTCTCAGAACGATTATATTGAGAGAATCCTTGCGCACACATTATATTATATTTTTGATATTCTTGAATAGGTTTCAAATTCATACCAAGGTGAACCTCAGGAGTGCCACAAATTATCTTATTTTTACTTTCACCTGAAAACTGCTCGACTATTAAAACGTCGACAAATGATAACTGAATCACTTCTTTTGGATTTATTATAATAGAAATATCTTTTGTGTTATCGTAAACATCACACAAAAACCATTTATCTGTATGTGTTTCAGATTTTTTTGGCCAAATTGACGCATCACTTATATTAACATTCATTTGACTACATTTAATACCTTTTCCTACTGTTAGAGATATTTTAACGTCAGATTTATTTCCATATCCAAAACTTATTCGCATGAGTTTAATATTTCGCGCAGTACTTATAGTGAGTGCGACATTAATTGGATCACGATATTGTGGTAAAGGCACTAAATTAGTGTACAGTTGAGACTCAATTAAGAAACGATTTCCAATTTCATTAGTAATTTGTGTGACAGTAATCCCTTTCGTATGTTCTCCAGGGTTAGTGAAATGTGTTTGAGTGATATCGGCTGAAAGTTGTAGGTTAGCGTTGTTTTCAATTTTTTTACCTCAAGTAAAAAATGGAATTTTTTGTAAAATTAAGAAATATTTGAATTCTGTTTCTATTTCTAAGTAATGGAAAACATAATGCTTGAGATATAATACAGAATTGAGCACATATTTAGTAAATTAATTTAATTAAACAAAAGTACAAAAACATATTTACTTCAATAATTTGTAAAAAATATTAATATTTTCATATATAAAGTAGAGCTGTCCCTTCTGCCCGGTCCCGGCTACACTTGTACCGGCCGGCTTTGGCCGGATTACTCATTTAAAAACATAAAAATAACATGAAATGAACGTAAAAATAAGTTAACTTTTTTAGAATAAAGACCGAAACGTTTATCAGTTAAAGTCATTGTGCAATTGAAATAACGTTCTGATGATAGGTTAGTGGCAGGAATTTGAAACATTTTAAATGCTATTTTTGAAAGACGTGCAAAAATATAATTATATTTTTGCCAAAAATTTATTAAATAATTATCTAAAACTTTAGATTTTAACTCATACACAAGTAGTAATTAACTTCTGTTTGAGCAGAAATACATAGTCATTGACATTTTGACTATTAATTAACAATAATTTACTGCGAGTTCATATAATTGTTGAATATTAGTTTCAATACTCATTAAACATAACCACTGCTTAATCCCATTTATTTTCTAATAGAAACTATCTATTGATTGTTGATTCCTGGCTTTTTTCCATATCGTACTAATTGTGACATGCTTCTATTAAACAAATTGAAGTGCATTTTGCGTTGAGAAACACTGTACTACATTCAAATGATTTGAACACTGGTTATCATTAGTATAAAGCACTTTATTTGTGCCTCTGTTAAATCCAATAACAATTTATAATAACTTTATTATAAGCACATATTGAGCGAAGTGATCTGTCTGATGGCAGAGCTTTTACTGCAGATTCAATGCAGAATACAGGGATTTTATTGTCAATTGATTGCTGCAATTTAAGTTCAGGGTTAAAATTAAGGATTACTTTGTCATTCATAGCATTCATAGAAGTGAATGAAAGTTCACTTCAAATTAATAACAAAAACAACTAATGTGTCTTAAAACAATTACAATACTTTTCAATATGTCCGGTCTCAATTCTACAAATCCAGCTCCGGCTCTCATAATTTTAAAAGTGCTGGCTCTCTCTCTCTCTCTCTCTCTCTCTCTCTCTCTCTCTCTGTCATTAACACATTCATAATTGATTATGTGGAACATATCGTACAACCCTACACTCAATTTTCTATATAACAAAATTCTAAATAATTAATGTAACTGTTTTATAAAATTTCAATTAATATCATACCACATATTATGTCGTTTCCAATCCACTCTCCTTTTACGCATTGTTTAGTTTGTATGAAGTCAATATATTTGTTTTCACATTCAAAATACAAGGTTTCTCCTTCTGAATACAGTTCCTTATTTGGTTTAATTGTTGCCAAATAAGGCAGACCTGGTTTACCACAGAAACCATATACATCTGCAGAATAAACAAATTTGAGACAAATGTTTACCAATTCACATATTATTATAATTGTTTGCAATTTTTTCATTTTTGTTAATATTAATGACAAGATAACAATTTTAATTTAATCTTTAACTTCAATATTATGATATAATTTTATTAATATATTATTAACTTATGCTGTCTTTTGGTATAGTATACCAATCAATGCTAAAGTGTCTTTTCAAAAAAGTGTGAATAAGAGTTAAACAAATACATTAAATTAACCTTTAAGTTAATCTTTAATTAAATTATATCACTGTTTATCACTGTATATCACTGTATATACATATCTAATATTATATATATATTAGATTTGATAATTTGTAAAACTGCTTATAAATAGGGATGCGATCTATAGGTGTTTGTTTTTTTGTGATTTAGGTACCTAAATAGGTGACTAAAAATCTACAAATAGTTACTTAAAATTAAGGATATTTGGCTTTAGAATTATTTTTTCATCTTTTTTTTGCTCTTCAACCTAAAAAGCATTGGCAGAACTTTTCTAATGTGTACAATATGTGTGGTTTCCAAACAATAGCATTTTTTGATTGGTAGTGCACTTTGAAGGATGCACTATAAAGGCATTGTTGCCAGATCTCCAGATTTCAAATGCTTGCTCAAGTCTCCATAGCTATAGTGTATCTGGAGATCATTTCTACAGATTTAGACACATTATTTAAAAATAGTTCTTAACGATACAATAATTTTAGTTCAATAGAAAAAACATTTTATTTATGACAATCCATTAACAGAATATTTGTAATATATAAATATGGAAAGGGTTAAAATCTGGATTAAAGCACTTTTAATGTAATTAGTTTTTATTTTTAGAGGATCTGTATTATAAAAATGCTATCTCATTAATATTACTCCAGATTTTTCAATAAATCTCCAGAATTAAGCTTATTTTTTGGAAAATGTAGTGATTGGTCCCCCCTTTGAATTATTCCTCCAGTTTGGTTTTTAAAAATATCTGGCAAGCCTGTATAAAGGAGTTCACTATATGGAGATATTGTTACAATAAATTATTTATTTAATTAATATTCTGTTAATAAATTCATTTATATTTAATTTTAATCTTTATTATTAATATTTATATTTTTTCAATCTTTTAATATATATTATTAATGCATCCACAGAGTAATGCATAGAATAAATTTATCAAATTTTAATATTAATTTTAACATTAGCTCAAAAAATATAGATTACAATAATATGTAACATTTGGTTATTATATAATCGTTACAAAAATAATTCATAAAAATTAAATTTAGCACAAAATTATCTTTGAAATAGCAGATGATATTTAGGTTATTTTCTGATTAAATAATACTAAAGTTAATCAATTCATAACATAAAGAATAACTTTAGAAATCTTATATAACTTTTTATTGAAAATGATTAAGATATATAATTAAGGATTAAGAGGTAGAGCAGTTGTAGTTGTGGTCACATTCAAAGCTGAAGTTAGGTTTTGACGAACATTACTAATGAACTGTAAGGTATTTGCTTTTATATCTTGTAACAGTTCAGTGTTGGAAGAGTTTTGCGATTGTGCCCGAGCTATGGCTTGATTAAGATAACCGACAAACTGGTCCTTAAAGTTGTTGAGCTGTTCGATTAGTTCTCTGATGGGATTCTGCCGTCTATGATTGCGATTATGTTCTCCGTGACCACTATTCCAACCGCCGAATAGTATTTCTTCTAAAAGTTATAATCGAATGCATTATTGCGTTTTAGCAGTAATTATATTAATATAAAACAAAAAACATATATTTTTATTACCAAATATCTGGCAATTTGTGAGTCCAAAGACTACAACAATTACTGCGATAACGTATAAAGTTTTCATTTTTTAAAATACAGATAACAAGAAAAGTTTTACTTTAAGTTTTAACGAATTGCTTGTAATTTTGTTTTTCTCAATGTGAAGATATTATTGTTTTCATTCAGTTTATATACAATTTAGAGTTAATTCATAAAACACTTGTCAGTGAAGTAAAGCAATCGATTTCGTAATAAAAACACTGTATAACAAAATATTTGTTCGAATTATAGCTATTATTCCGTGTTTATGCATTAATTAATTGCTTATAGAAATGTGAAATACTTGCGAAACACTTATTTATAGTTTAGTTTCTCTTTTAAAAGTGTTTTAAACTGTTATGAAAGTAGTGATCAGGTTTCAAATGAATTTCATATACAGATGAGCTGGTCCTCAATAACCGGAATTGTTAAATAATAATTTTGATTAATTCATTATTAGTAAAAAAATAAATGTTAAAAAGTGCTGCCTTTTGTAATTCGTGATATTTTATTGATTGACTTATAATTAATGTCAGGTCAAAAGTGAATTGCAGTGCAAATTGGATTACGAAATGTGTTTTTGATTTCTTTACTTTTAAACAAAAACTTTTGTAAATTTAAAAAATTATGTAAATTATAATAAATTTTTATTTAACAGAGAGAAGAATTGTGGACACTTTGCAGATGAATCGAAGATATATTTGGTATGAGTAGGATCTGTAAATGTGTACAAAGAACTTTTTGGTGATAAGATGATCAGGAAAGAGGTGATTACGACACTTCTGGGAATTACCGTTAATACTTATAAAGGAAAAAGTAAAACACTTTTTAAAGTTTTAAAACCTATTTCGCGTGCATTTAATGTATTGTTGGAATCAAAAGTATCAATTTCTAAGAGTAATAAACATAACAGTAGTTAAGTGGCGGAACCGCTTTTCTATCATTGCCTTTAAAGTAAATATAAAACAAACTATTTGTAAACTATTTGTATTTTGTAAACAAACTTTATCTTATTAATAAAGATAAAGGCTATCATATCAACAATATATGGACCGCTGCTATTGAAAAACGCATGGTATAGCTTTTCTTTTGTTAAGTTCGAAATATGTTACGTCTCAAAAAATTGAATTTAAGATCATTTCCATCCCTAATGAAGGCTTACAAGAAGCCGAAAGCGCTCGGATTATAATAAGTTATGCAAACTTTTGTTTTATTTAATAATTTTCACTGAGATTAAAGAGTTTAAAATGTTTTAATAAAAACAAACAATTTTGAAACTGTTTAAATGGGTTTAAACAACAGCTATCACTATATTGTTGAATACTTTTTATTATGGTTTTCGTCGAATATTTTGTTAATCCTCGAACTGATTCCCTATGTATTCTGTTGAAAGCATACGTATGCAGATATTTAACTGGGACGGGTAGGAATCAGACCTTACATCAAAATTTTAGAATTAATTTTAGTTTAAGTTAAAGTTATTTTCCAAAACATAATTATCTTTACCATATCTTAAACATATTTATCAACAAAATAATTTCTATTGAAAGCCTTGTTGTGAAGCATTGTGGAAAATTGTATCACTAGAAGTTGTGTTGCATAACATTTTACTAATATTTAAGATAAAGTACAATAAACCAACAGAGAAATTAGAAAAACCTCGAGTTTTAAACCATTAATATTGAATAATTCTAAGTAAGTTAGCGGTCTCTTATTCGGTAAGTCCTGACAGAGTCAAAGAATGTTATTTTCTCTAAAACAGTATAAGATTTGATTTTAATAGAGAAATATTAAAATAAATAAATGAATAAACATATACATAAATGAAAATAAAATATTTAATTAAATGTTAAAACCAGCGGCGAAACTAGCATAGGTCAGGGTGGGCATATGCCCCTCCAACTCAAATTAAAAGTTAATTAATTTCATAAAAAGCTTTATTGTATTGTATATTTTGAGTTTGAATTACATGAAATTATTTCAATAAAAGCTTTTATGTTCTGCTAACTGTAAAACGTGTTACAAACACTAACAATGGAACATATTTGGGTGTTCGTCTGACTTTGGGATGAAATTTGGTGGAAATACTAAGTTCGAGGTCCTGATTACGAATATCATATTTATACGTCCCCAATCGAAAGTTTGGTCCCTTTATTTCACATTTACTTTGAAT